>JALNIF010001226.1:0-23419 GCA_026284005.1 Thecaphora frezii | reverse complement strand
CGACCCGCAGTTCGCCGAGCCCCCGGATGGCTCGGATGATGGCCTTGCTATTCTTGAGCCGGCAACCCACCACGCTCAGACGCTTGAGCCGCTGCATGCCAAGCAGTGGCGGCAGCGAAGAGATAAGGTTGTGGTCCAGGTTGAGCGACCGCAGGTTCGGCGCCAGCTCGGGCAGCTCGACCGGCAGCGCAGTCAGCTGGCACGCCGCCAGCTCGAGGTACACGAGGTTGAGGAAGCGGACCATCGGCACTGGCTGGCGCAGGTGGAGCTCTGGCGGCCCGCTGCTCGGGAGCGCTTTAAAATCGAGTCCCTGCGGAAAGGCGTTGCCGGAAAAGTAGAGGCGACGCGCATCCCGCAGGTGGCGAGCCGGCCAGACGACGCGAGCGTCGACCTGCTGCCGCATGCTGAGGCTGTCGAGCCGTGTCAGGCTTTCGAGGCTCTGGATCGAATCGAGAGCGCAGTAGTCGGCGTAGAGCTTGCGGAGCTTCTTGGCCGGCGCCACATCCAGGCCCTTAAGCGACGTATTGCCGCTGACCCGCAGCGTCCGGAGCTTCGGCAGGGAAGGCTCCAGATCGACGCGCGACAGCCGGTTGTGGTCGAGATTGAGCCAGCGCAACCGTCGCAGCGATCCCAGACCGCGGACGGTGATGAGCGCGTTGTGTGACAGGTCAAGGGACTCGAGGTCCTGCCATTCGGTCTGCTCCAGGTGGACGCCCTTGAGCAGATTACCCGAGAGCTTGACGCGCACGAGACTCCGGAGGCGATCGATGCCGTCCAGCGACGAGATGTGGGCGTGGTCGGCGACGAGGGTATGCAGGTGCTTGAGGCACTGGAGGTCTGCAAGTAAGCCGAGGACGCAAACGGACGAGATGGTGGGCGCAATAGTTAAGAGGGGTCAGTCTGACTGCGGTGCTCAGTGCGGCGTTTGCGGTCGATCGCCACTTACGCCAGAGGGTCTCGACCCGATTGTGGCTGATGTCAAGGCTCTCGAGATTCAGCAGCTGCCCGAACGAGGCAAGCTGGGTGATGCGGTTGTGGCTGATGGAGAGGCTACGCAGGCTGGGCGGAAGCCCGGTCAGGTAGGCCACCTCGTTCCGGTCCAACTTGATCTCCTCGAGGCTGGGCAGGAACTCTTTGAGGCGCAAGCAGGACTCGACCCTCCGCTCGCTCAGGTCGATTGTCTTGAGCTGGTCCCAGCCCGGCTCCCACGGCTCGACGTCGGTGATGACCTCGAGGATCCGATCGTGGGCCACGTTAAACGAGGCGTCGGTCAGGAGCGTCATGTCGGGGTAGCCGTGCAGCTCATCGTAGGTGTCGTCGCCGTGGTCGCCGTCTTCTGCGTACGGATCGCGGACGCGGCGGGGACGACGAAGAGCGGCGTAGGACCACGGCGACCGGCCTGGCGCTTCGGAGGCGCTCAGCCTCGATGTGACGCGTCGAGTCGACGGACTCGCCGCGTGGGTGGGTGGCGGAGCGAACTCCTGCTGTTCGACCTCTGGTTGAAGCGTCAGCTCCGCCAGCTGCTGCAAGGCCATGGAGATGGCGCTGGCTCTGTCGCTGTCGACGGCTCGACTGGACGACCTGCGTGGGGTGGCGTGGCGTTCGCGACTGTAGGCGTACTGCTTGGCCGTCTCTTCGTCCTCGTCCTCCTCGTCCTCCTCGGTCCAGTCGGCATCTAGACTCTCGCTCAGCTCGCTGCCATCGACCGCGGTCCCGTCTCGGCCGTCGTGGGCGTAGGTCGTTCGGCCGTTTCCCGCATACCGGTGCGTCGTCTGCATGTCGGCGAAGCTGATGGTCTTGTTGGCGCTCACCGGGTTCGGCGATGCGGGGTGCAGGCTGTTAGACGCCGACCTCCTCCTGCCTGCGGCGGCGTGTCCCGACGGCGAAGGTTTGAGGATCGAACGAGGCGGCGTTTCTAGTCGCGAGCGATTAGCAAGCGGAGGCGTGAGATAGGCATGATCCGTCGCGGCCGCGTACCGTCTCTCGGGCGTGGTAGGGTGCATGTGGGGCTCGTCCGCGTCGGCGATGCGGTTGCTGCGGACCGTTGGCAGCAGCGGAGATGGCGGCGCTTGCGCTCCGTGCTGGCTCTGGTGGGGCTCGACGTAGGCGTTGCGCTCCTGCACCTGCCGCTGGCGCAAAACGGCGTCGGTAGTATGCTCCTGCGTTGTCCGGTTCTGGCCGGACTGCGATGGTTGCGCTTCGACGGTTGCGGTGACGGTGGCACCGGTGGCGCCGCTAGCGTCGCTCCTCATCGTGACGTCTGGGCTGTAGTTGATCACGTTGCGCAACGCCGAGCGCGCCCGCGGCATCGTGCTGATCGGCCGGAAGCCGGAGATGTATGCGGGTGGCCCAGATACGGTACGGGGCTGCAGCCTCGTGAGGCCGGGCTGGGTGCGAAGCGCTGGCTGGGATGCGGCCGTCGCCATGCTGGATCTAGGCCCCTCGAGCTGCGGCTGAACGATGCCTCCGCCGTGATCCTCGATCTGCAGGTCGGGACCTTGCCCTGCCGCCTCGACGCCCACCATGTTCTGCGCCTCGGCGCTGCTGTGGTCTGCTGCCGCAGAGCTCTGCCCAAAGCTCTCAAAATCCTTGAACGGATCGCTGGAATCGCTTAACCTGCCGTCCTGGCCGTTGCTCGTGTCGATGGCCGCCTCCGCCTCTGCAGCTGGCAAGCCGTGGAAGCCCCTGCCAAAGGTGCCGTACTTGCTCGAGCGTCGCATCGATGCGTCCTGCGGCGTCTGCCACGGGCGACGCGAGAGTTCGGCTCTGGAGGTTTCGACCGAGGCTTCGTGGATCGTCGGCTCCGCCGGTGTGCGCGTGGTGCTGCGCCTACCAAACGCCGAGCCTCGGCCCTTGGCGGGATCCTCATGGGGATTGGTGGCGACCGCATGCGGATCCAATGCGGCTTTGGTCTTGAGGCTCTCGGAAGATGGCTTCTTCTTGACCCATCGGTTCCTCTCGCGATCGTAGAGGAAGTTTTCGCCGCCGAGCTGTGCGACCTCCTCGTCGGGAATTTGGCTGATGTTGAGCATACTGCCCCTTCGGGTGATGGTGGCGCCGAGGCCGTTGACGGCCCCGCTGCGGTCGACGCCGAGCTCGATCGCGGTGCGCGTGTTGGAGATGCTGCCCACATAGTTGGCGCTGAGGCGGCTGTCGTAGGAGAAGGGGTTTCGATCCTCGACCAACGTGTTGGACGATGCCGTCCGTTCGCCTCTGCGGCCGTCCTCGTCGCCGTTACCGGACGAAAGGTAGCGCGAAGAGGATGGCCTCGCCTGAGAGGCGCAAACGGTCGAGGGGTGGCGAGGCCCTTGGAACAGTCCGTCCTTTTCCGGCATGGGCTTTGGCCGCTGCGACGATCTTTCTCGTCCCGTCCCAGACGTCGTCCGGCGGCCCGTGATGTCGCCGGTGTCGGCGTCGAATTCGAAGACGGCGCGAGGCCGAAGCTGGGCCTCTGATACGACGCTGCGCAACGAGCGGGTGGGCTGACCGGGATAGCCGGCCGGGTAGACCTTCTCCGAATCGCACAGTACGATGCCGTCCTGGATCCGACGCGGCCCGGAAGCTCCGTTTGATTCGGCATCCTCGTCGTCCCAGGTGTCCGAGTGCTCGTCATACCCGTTGTGGAGGATGGCGCCGTTTCTCCGAACCTCAGCAGCGCGTGCGCCCTCCATCGTCGGCTCGTGGAGGGTGATGAGGTGCGGTCGAGAGGTCGGCCTCGCGTCTGACCTCTCTGCCACGACGTCATCGACTTCTTCGCAGCTCCAGCTACCGCTGGTACATCCTCTAGCCGCGCTGCGGTGCGCCAGCTTCGCTTCGAGCTCCCGGATCTTTTGATCTCGCTTGAAAGATTCATCGCTCCAAGGCTGATGCTCACTAGCGTCTCCGCTTTGGCCGTTGCGCAGCGCCCGGCACCGATATTGCTCGAGAAGGGTCTGCTCGCTCTGGCTCAATGCCTCCTCCTCGGCCAGCGCAGCCGCGCTGTAGCGGCGCAAGAGCTTTCGCGGGGACTCGTCCTCGCGCACGGCTGGGCCGACCCTGGATACCCATGACTTGCGGGATTTGAGCGTTGATGACATGAGAGGCTGGCTCCACTCATAGGCCGAGGTGTCCCTTGGCGTCGAATCGTAATGAAACGAAGAGGTCTGAGGCAATCGCCTCTCGGAAAGCCGTCGCGGGCTTCCGCTCGGCGAGCGCTGTACCGGCGCGTGCTCTTCGGTTTTGTCCGCATCGTCGGTCGTGCGCGCCGCAGTACGGCGCTGCTTCCATCGCGATTGGGGCGACTTGGCCGTAGACTGGGGCGGGGCCACCGTCTTGCTCGGGGAGGCCCGGAAGGATCCCTGATGGAATGAGACCTGCTCGCCGACAGTGTCGAGGCCTTGCCTAGTTCCATGGTCTTGCCACTGCCTCCGATCTTGATTGCCGTCGTCATCGCCATCATCACCAGCGTTTTCATCCTCCGTGACCCATGCTTTGGAGCTGGCGGTCGTGTCCGAGCCGCTCCTGACCATCTGCCGCTGCAAAGCGGACATGAACACGGGCGCCTCCTTGACGTAGTCGACGACGGGTGGAAGCAGGGTCGACTTGGACGGGGAAGCGGCGATAACATCGTTCGCGCTCGGCAAGAGCTGCTGCGTGTTGCTCGAAGTGGAAGGGGGAGCTCCGGCGGCGGCCACCGATGCCCGATGGCCAGGCGCCTCTCCCGCCACGCTGATCTCCCCGAGCACGTCGCGGTCGCTAGGCTTTCCAGACGGGCTCGCCGGCCGGGCATCCAAGGCTGTATCCTCCACTGCCTTGGAGGGCTCGACCGCGACGGCTATGAGTGCGGACGCTCGCATGCTCACCAGGTCCCCGCTGATCACTCTACGAGGCTTGACGTCGAGCCGCAGTCGCTTCCGCTCGCGTTCTGCCTCACCCGCTCCGACCTCGCCTCCATTGGTCGCAGCTGCGCCGTTGCGGTTGACGAGCATCTCCAGACGGGCTCGAGTCGCTGCATCCTCGTAGTTGAACTTGAACAGCCGCATCGGTGTACGCGGCGTCGACGGGGCCGAGATCATATGGGTGGCAACGGTTGGCGGAATAGCGCTCGCCAGGCCGAAGCTGGCCGCTGCTGAAGCCGGCCTGGCCTGGAGCCCATCGCGATAAGACGAGGCCTGCCGCGCCGCAGACAGCGTCTCGAGCGTAGGATGCATGGCCTGCAATGAGGACGCCTGAGGCGTGCGGAAGGTGAAGACGCCCGAGGGCATCTTGAGCTGCGGTAGGGCTGATGCGGTGCGTGTCGCGGCCTTGGCTGCCGATGGCGAATCCGCAAAGTCGCGGTGCGATACCCTGGGCGTCTTTTTGACATCACCGTCTTCCTGAGCGCCCGCTGCGCCCCTTTCCGGGTCTTGGCCCGCCTCCCGTTCTAGAGATGCGGTGGCCACAGACAGAGAGACCGTAGCCCGGTCGGGTGGGGTCGGCGTCCGGAACATAGTCTGGAGCTTCATCGGTGTAAACATGTCTCCGCCGATTGCCGCCATGACGCCGCCTTTCCGCTTGGGGCTATGTGGGTTGCCGCCACGGTCCTGATTCTGCCACTTCGGCCTCAGCATCGGCGGCAACGAGGAGACGTCCGCCCTGTGGATGAAGGTGCCTACAGCATCGTCCGAGGCGTTCCGATCGGGCCGAGGCGATGCGACCCCGTGCCGCGGATCTGCCATCACCGATCGTTCAATAATGGAGCCGCGGGCGCTTTCAAAGTCCTCGGGCGCCGAGACGGGCGATCGGGAGCCGGCGCGGTCATCCTGGTCGCCCTCTTGGCCATCGTCGGCGGTGGTGCCAGCAGCGGCGGCGGCCGTGTCTATGGCGTGGCTCGGCTTCCGCTTTGAAGGCGTCGAGGGTCCAGGTTGCAGCTCCGTATCGGTCAGGGATCGTCCCAGCATGCTGGGCCTTGGCTTTCGCCGACCCTCCATACTCGGTGCCTGGCTTGACCGCGGCCCGTTGACTCCGAGCGACTCTCTAGCGTCAAAAAAGCCCACTGCCGTCGAAACGGACCTCGAGCCCAGCCCAGAGAGGGGCAGGCGCACCGAGCCGAGGCTGGGGACCGTCGCCGTCGGTTGATCCTGGAGCAGCGCGAGGTGGGTGGCCGCGCCGTCAACGACGGCCGCCTCCGCAGTCGCTGTTTGCGTCGTCGCAGCCATCTTTGTCGACTCGAGCATTTCGAAGGCGGCAAAGGGCGCGCTGTCGCTGTGGCTGGCTTCCCTCCACGACTCGTCGAGCTCGTCAGTCATCCAGTCGGGGATCGAAGGCTTGGCCTGTGCATCGGCATCGCTCTGCCCCTGCGCCTCTTCCGATTGCGCCTGCTGCGGCGCATCGGGCTGTGTAACGTGCAGTTGGGGCTGTGGCGAGGGAGGCATGTCGGTGGCTGAAGGTTCTTCGGGTCCGTCGGGGCGATCCGGCTGTGGTGGGTGGTTGGCTTGGTCGAGGCCGATGCCGAAGTCGAGCGCTTGTAGGTCATTGGTAGTAGCGTCTGGCTGTCGATTTGTCCCGCCCTCGTCCACCGGCGCCGGCTCCTCCGAAGCCGCGCGTTGGGCCGATGGGGCGGCGTCGTGTTCGAGCTCGACGGTCGCGTCGGCTTCGCCGTAGTCTATCACGGACGTCGCCGACGTATTCGCGGGGATCGGCGAAGGCGGCCTCTTGGGCGGCGACATGGGGTGCGGGCCCTGCGGTGTCGAGGTGCGCGGCTCCGACCCTTCGACCCGCCAAGATGGCCCCGACGAGCTGAGGTCGCGCTCCTCGGTCATGTTGGCGTCGAGGCTGGGCAGCTGGGAGCTCGAAGGGGACCGGGAGGCCTGGGAAAGCGTGGAGGGGTCAGGTCCGGTAGCGGCACATCGCATCGAGGTCGATCCGAGAGGATCCAGGAGGAGGAAGCAAGAGCGCAAAGCAGCAGGTGTGAAACGAATCAAAGGCGGGGGGACGATGTGGATGGCTGGGCTACGAGGTGGTGGAGGAAGTGCAAATCTAAAACCCGCAGGCCGAGCAACCTTGGCCATCCGTGACCAAAGAGAAAAATCGTTACAAATGGAAATCGGGCAAAGGCTGCGCGCACACGCGTAACTAGCTACAAGCCTTGTAGTAGAGACGCGTTTTTGCCAACCGACGAAAATCCGACTGCATCCGCCTGCATAAGTACCCAAACGCGACCCTTGGACCCGCCCTGGCGGCCGTAGTTGGGGCCCTCCCCCTTTTTCTTTTACTCCAGGCTATGGCGGTCTACTCGACGTCTGTGTTCGACGCAAGGGAGCTCCGGCGGCTCGAACATTGCCGTCCTTGCCGTCATACTACTGTCCACCTCGATACCGTGCCCTGCCGCGACGCGCCCAAAGCTTCTCCACGAAGTCCAACCAGCTGCCATCGGTGGGACCGCCCAACACGACCCTCTGTGGCACGTGATGTGCCCCGCCGTCGCGTCGTGAAGCTGCACGAGCGGCGGTGTTGTCAGGGTGCCGCGCGCCGGTGCTGGTTGTTGGGATTGGATGCGTTAACCGCTAAAATCAACTTAGCTAGCTGGAATGGGTCAAGGTCAAAGCCCAAAAGGCAGGCCTGCCAGGCGAGCCGCGAGTCGTGTCGGGGGAAAAAGGCGAAGCACACCACGCGCACAACACTTTCACAGTGTGTGAGTGTCACAGCCGAAGTTGGGTGGACATATTTGGCTACGTCCACGCCAACAAGCGCTCGCACGCTATCTACCTCTAGTTACCGCCATCGGAGGGCGCCCACTCACTCGCTACCGCCACGTAACACACTACACCGCTGCCGCTGGATCCCCACCGACGGCCCATCCGAATCCGCATCCGCGCCTGTATCCGCCCAGTATCTGCCCAGTAGCCCACACCTGTACCCTTGCGCTGCTCAGTCGCAAGAGATCCGCACGCACCACCTTGCACGCCCCCGTCTAGCCTCGAACCCAGCCTACCTCATTTCCGCGCGCGCTTACTCTGAACCATCGTCGGCTAGGCACCGATACCAACATACCTCGTCGTTCCACGAGGCTGTTTGAGCGTCGGCGTGCTTCCCGTCATGGGTCCGTAGCAGCAGCTGGCACCACTACCACCACCACTACCACCACCACCACTACCACCACCACCTCCTTCTCCTCCTCCTTCTTCTCCTCCTCCTTCTCCTCCTCCTCCTTCTCCTCCTCCTCCTTCTCCACCACCACCACGCACAGCCGCCCCATCTGCTCGTCTACGACAGCCATCAGCCACTTGATTACTACAACGGTAGGGGCACCGTCACCACCACCCACACCCGCTTAAACCAAACAACCCACCCATTCCCCCCTTCGCACGCATCTTCGGCCCTCTGAACCCGCCAAAAGGACAACCGCGACCTCGACCGCCTCGTCATGGATGCAGCCGCGCTCTCGACGCTTCTGTCGCAGTCGACAGATCGTCTGGCGTCGCTCCACGCCGAGATCGGCCATCCGGCCGACGCGCTTCAGGATGCGCTCGAACTCCTCCACCAGGCGCTCAAGAACGCCGTAGATGGACAGATTGCCAAGGTGCAACAGGAGGCCGAGGGCCTAAAAGCCGAATGCGGTGCCATCCAGGACGACATCGCTCGTATCCAGTCCGCGCTGGGCGACCAGCCCTCGGCAAAAACCAGCACATCCACACCGGCGCAGCAGGGCGTCGCAGCGGGTCGGCGCATCTTTTCTACATCGAGCTTGTCCGGCTCCGGCAGCCCGGTGACCGACGCCGCTGAGCTGCAGAAGCTGGTGAGTGCACGCGTACCTCCACGTCCGTGACTGCTTCGGCAGTTACGTCCCGTCTACGATTCCGGCTGACCCCACCGACGCCAACGCCTCGCACATCTCCCTTTGCTCACCCCCTCGTGCGGAACCTCCTAAAGCCGCTGCTTCAACGGAAGAGCCAGCTGGCCTCCGATCGGCAGAGGCTCAGGGCCCTCTACACAACCAAAGAGACGCACGTGGATCGCCTGCTCAACAAGCTCGACAGCTACAGGCCTCTCCTCGGCAGCTTCGTCAAGGCCCCTTCGCGCCTCCAATCCGCCGCGACCGCTCAGGCGGCCTCAGGCGTAGTCACCGCAGCCGCTTCCGAATGCGAGCTGAAAGACGTATCGCACGCCCGCATTACCGCCGTCGAGGGCGAGATTCTCCGATGCTCGAAAGAGCTCAACCAGAGAATCGAACGGCTCAACAACGGCCTTCAGGACATCGTGCGGCTGTGGACGGAGCTGGCGCTGGAACCTTGCCAGCCGCTGGACCTCGGTGACGAGGCTCTGTTCGAGGATGGCAAGCAGACCGAAGACCTGGACTGCGGGGGCGCCGCCGTCTCATTTGACCGAGCGGTCCTGGCCCACCTCCAGCTGCGGCCACTGTACAACGAGGAAGGCCGGTTTGAGGGGGAGTTTGCCTCAACCGAAGGCGAGGAGCAAGACGACGACGGCGAGGAGGGAGACCGAACGGCGAGGGACATCAACATCCTCGAGAGCACCCCGACCCGCGCCTCCTTCGGTGGCCGTCCGGCGAGGCAGGGAGGCAAGCTGGCGTTCCGGCTCCCCTCGCGCATCGGACCGGCCACCAGTGCGGTCCTGGCGATCCCGGACCACCAGATGGAACCCTCCGAAACCAACCTGGACCTCACCGCACGCAGGATCGGCTGGCTCGAGGCCGAGAAGCACCGTCGCGAGGCGCTCATCCAGAACCTTTACGATGAGCTCGCCGAGCTGTGGGCCAAGTTCGACGTGCCCGAGGAAGAAATGGATGCCTTTGTCATGGACCACCGTGGAAGCACGCTGGAGGTCATCGAAGCCGTGAGTGCTGCTGGTCAAACGCAGACCAGGGGGAATCATCAGGGGTGAATCAGAGCCTCTTGCGCGCCTACTCACCGGTCTGCTGCTTGCTCCCATCTCGCTTTGTATCCCTCTCCCCGCCAGTACGAGTCCGAGCTGGACAAGATGAGGTCGCTCAAAGCTCAGCACATGTCGCTCTTCATCCTCAAGACACGCGAGAGAATCGCGACGCTGTGGGACTCGCTCTTCCTCACGCCAGAGGAGCGCGAGGCCTCCTTCCCGCCATTCTTCATCGATATCAGTCCCGAAGCGTCCGATCCGGACGATCTCCTGCCGACCGACGAGATCCTCGCTGCGCACGAGCAGATGATCGACCGGCTCACCGAGCAGGTCTGTGTCAAGGCGCCGGTGCTCAAGGTCATCGGGCGGTACAAGGAGCTGCTCGAGGACGAGAGGCAGCTGGCTGAGAGCGCCGCCGACGGAGCCCGACTGCTGGGCCGAGGCAGCAGGGGAGATCCAGGAAGGCTGCTGAGAGAGGAAAAGATGCGGAAACGGGTCAAGGTCCAAAAGCCAAGGGTATGTGGTACGGTCCGGCCGCCAATCAGACCGGAGCAAAAGATGACGCAGGACAAGGCCCGGCTGACCATCGCACCTTGCTCCGGCCGCTTTCTTCTACTACTTTCGCGCTCGCAGATAGAGGCGGAGCTGCAAAAGGTGATCCCGGCCTGGGAAGAGGAGCACGGTGAGCCGTTCACCATCAACGGCGTCCGCTACCTCGACGAGCTCCTGGGCCGGATTGGAGGGCCCAAGGACCAACTGCAGCGGAAGCGAGCCCGTCCACCTTCGGCCGCGCCCACGCCCCAAGCAAGAGGCGGAGCAGCATCGGGCCGGACGCCAAGCCAGCGCAGCGGCGTCGCTCAGACGCCGATGCGGCCGATCACGCTCAGCCTGTCTACAGCCAAGAAGTCCAAGACGGGGGAAGCGCCGTCGACGGGCACGGGGGTCAGATCGGCGCGGTCAACGGCAGGTCCACCGACCCGCCAGAGTTCGACGCGGCTCGCCTCGTCGTCGGTCCGACAGCCTCCGGCGACCGTGGAACGGCCGGGGACCTCGATATCGTCGCACCGCGACTTTAGCGGCCAGAGCAACGTTCCGAGCAGCCCTTCGCGGATCCCGTTGCCCTCGTCCCCACCCAAGGCATCGTCGAGGAATTTTACCGCACAGTCGGCGGATAGCGGCTACGGGTCGCGCAATGTCACAGGCACTTCCGTCCCTTCCAAGGTGGTGGTGGTGGCGATGGTCCCGCGACGGGAGAGCTTCCGACCACGTCCCTCGGGCAACCTTAGGACCTACAAGGCATCGGTGCCGGTCGGCGATGCGGACGCAGAGGCGTCGGACGCGTCGCGACCACAGCAGGGCCCCATGTCGCCGGGGCGCATGAGCAAGTGGGGCGAGATGGGACCGCCCCGGTGGCCGGCGGCGCAGGCCGCAGCAGAGGGAGCGCCCGTCAGCGGCCGGATCGCTTCGAGCGTGTCGATCGCGACCTCGGTGCACAGTGATCGGACGACGCTCATCCATCCTCGCGCGACGGCGGACTCGGATGAGAGCGCATCTGCGCGGCGAGATCCCGCTAAAAAGTACCGAAGGGCTCCTTCGATGTCCCTCGAGACATGCCTTGCCCACCTAGCGGCGTCGTCGGCGGCGTCGGCGGCGTCGGCGTCGAGGCGTCGTCTGGGCGATGGGCTGGTGGACGATGGGATTTGCTCGATTCGGTCGATCTCGTCTTCGAACTCGATCGCCGAACTAGCCGATGAGGGGATCGATGGCGGTGCGGGTGGCGAGGGCGAGCGGACATCGCGCATTCACGGCTGGAAGGACGGGCTACGTTTTGCTGGCGCGGCGCCAGAGACCGAAAACGAGACCGATGAGGATCCGAGCGAGGCGGAAGAGCCGCGCCTACCCCGATCCGGCAGCAACAACTGGTCGGTAGTGGACGAGGACGACGAACTAGACCGATACCACTGCGATCAGAGCATGAACGACGGCATCGCCACCGCTGCTGCCGCCGTCACCTAGACCATGGCTGGTCGCAGGACCGAGATCGAACAGCGCGACGCCTGATGCACCTCGCGACTGGCTCGTCCTGCTCTCCGATCTTTGACTTGGAACCCTTTTTTCCCCTGCGCTTTCCTGCACCGCCTTCCGATGATCGATATTGTTTATGTACCTGATATGGAACCCCTTCTCTTGTTGCTGGTCGGACGGCCGGCACGTCGTGGCACGTTGGGATGCTTGTATTTGTTCATGATGGTAGACAGGTTCTGCGCGAACCGACGAAACGGCTTTGCTCTGTTCGCCTGCGAGTGTGGTTGTGGTGTTGTGTGAGGCTGGCGAAGCGATGAATCGAGAGTCGCAGGAGAGCGAAGAGGTCAACGAGGGTTGCGGGCGCTTGGGTCGATGCAAGAAGAGGACGTGGATGGGTTGGGGGATGGGGTTGGGGGTTGGGGGTTTGCATGCACCAAAATGCACGGTTCACGAATTTGACGGTAGCCGGCTTTTCTCCACATTTTGGGCTGTTTTCGAACGGCGGCGGCGGCTGTCGCTGCTGCGCGGATACGTCTGTGCTCACAAACAGCTCCAACGCAGGCACCGGCGTGTCGAATAACGGAATAGCCACCGCCAAAATTCCAACTTTAATCATGCCAAAATGGGTCCGATGCACCGCTGAGCCGCTCCCGACGCTGCTGCCACCTTTATCACCACCACCACCACCACCACCACCATTCTTGCCCCGCCCCCTTTGCCTTTGCTCCCCTCGACACAGTCGCCGAAACACTCCCCTTGCACCGGCTACCGACCATCGGCTTCAGCGCAAACACTACCCGCCATAGCATCGGGTAACCTCGCCCCTCTGGCGGTTCCTCCGTCGGCTCGACGCCATGAGACGCTCCGGTTGCCGGCTCGCCAGGTCGGCTCCACGACCCAGCCTCCCATCGTGCCGCGCACTTCTCTCCGCAGCTGTATCCCCTGCTGCTGGAAGCATCGCAACACTACCGTCATCGTTGCTCGACGCGCTTGTAGCAGCACCAGCGTCCGCCAGATGCCTCTCATCGAGCCAGGCGGCGTCAGCGTCGCGATGCCTTCATACCACTTCACTCTCGCACCGTGCGCCCGGCACCCGCCCGGGCGGTCTCTCTGGCTTCGGCGGAAGCGAGAGCGAGGCGGACCTCGGGCGTCACTTCTACCTCAACAAGGTGCTCGAGACCTGGGCGGCGCGGCCGGCAACGCGAATGACGCTGCGCCAGCTCATCTTCTTCGGCAAGACGCTCGGAAAGGACCGCGAAAAGATCCTTAAGAGCGCTGCCTACGTGCGCCAGGAGCTTCCTGTACGCATCGCCCACCGCATCCGCGACCTCCAAGCGCTGCCGTTCGTCGTCATGACCAACCGGCACCTCGAAGACGTCTATAACAAGTACTGGTCCGCCTTTGAGGCGCTGCGCCGCCTTCCGCCCATCCGCACCATGGATGACAACGAGCGCTTCTGCACCATGCTCAAGGGCCTGCTCGACGACCACCTCACCATCATCCCCTCGCTCACCATCGGTATCGTCGAGTCATCCCACCATTTGCCACCCAACCAGCTCGACAAGTTCATGGAGCGCATGCTCCGTTCCCGCATCTCGCGCAGGGTGCTGGCCGAGCAGCACATCGCTCTTAGCGAAGCGCTCGACGATCCCTTCCACTTTTTCAACGAGCCCGTCCGCAGGAATGACGACGACGGCGGCGGCGAGCACGACGATCCCAGCGGCAACCACGTCGGCATCATCTACACCCACCTCAGCGTGGCCAGCGTCGTCCGGAAGGGCATCAAACTGCTCACCGACGTCTTTGCCAGCGCCGAACGGATCCCCGAGGATCGCGTTCCCGAGATCCGCATCGATGGCGACCTCGACGCGCGCTTCGCCTACATTCCAGAGCACCTCGAGGTGAGCTTGCCCCTGCAGCGATGCGCTTCGGCGCAGAAAGAGGGACGGTCGACAGTAGCATCCTTGTCGGCGAGGCTCACCCGACTTCACACTGACCTCTTGTCGTACCGATGGCGTCCTCCCAGTACATTGTCTTTGAGCTGCTCAAGAACGCCATCCGTGCCACAATCCGGCACCATGCCGGACGCGAAGACGCCGGCGGTGAGTAGCGCTAGACGGATCAGCAGCAGGGTCGTGTACCGCCGCTTCTGACGCCCTTGTATTTGTCGCTGTCGCTTCGCCGTCCTCGTCGTCCTGCAGTGGTGCGAGTGACGATCGTCGAAGGGCCGCCAGAGGAGGATCTGATCATCCGGATCTCTGACTGTGAGTGCCCTTCATCTGCCTGGCAGTCGAGACCACTTTCTGCCTGCTTGCTGACTGGGGAAACTGCTTTCTTGCGTATGGGTCTGCTACTGCAGCTGGAGGCGGTCTGCCCGATCTGATCGAGCAGCTTTCCGTCCCCAGTTCCTCGTTCTCCGCCAACGCATCTGAGCAACAGTATCCGATACCCTTTCCCGAGATGGGGCACGTGGGCGGCATAACGCCGTCGTCCAAACCTTCCCACTCCATCTCTTCGCCGCCGCACGCGCCGCACGAGTACGATGCGCTGGCGCCCGGCTACGCGGCCGCCGCGGCGGGGTCGTCCGGAGGGACGGCACGCAGCGGGGTCGGTTCCGCCGGCGGCATCGCAGGGACAAATACGGGGCACGATACGCTGGCCGGTCCCTATGGGACGGGGTATCCGGGATCTTCAATGGCGACGTCCATCTCACCCGATTCGCTCATAGATGCGCTGTGCTCGTTTAGCAACGTTCGGCGGCGGCTCGAGCTCGAAGGAGAGGCGACGCGCATCGCCGCCGAACGGCTCGGACTGACCTCGAACGCAGACATGTCGGGATCCGCCGACGCTGCGAGCCGAAGCCTTGGATCTGGCGAGACGGCGCAGAACATCTCGACGCCCGCCCGCGATCAGTTTTTCGCGCTGCGATCGGTGCGCAAGTTCAAGGGGACGGTGACGGAACAAGTGTTTTCACCCTCTTCCTCGTCGTCGTCTTTGTCCCCTTCGTCTTCAAGTTTCTCTCCTTCCTCGACTTCCTCTGCGGCATCATCTGGAGCTTTGGAATCGGCACGAAAACGAGCGTACGAAGGCACCGGTCCGGCGGCGCTCCACACCGTCCAGGTCGAAACGGGCCTCGGTTTACCAATGGCCAAAGTCTACTGTGACTTTTTCGGAGGATCGCTGAGCCTAAGGAGCCTCGATGGGCATTCGACCGATGTATACGTCAGGCTGCCCAAGCTGGGCACTAACAAGGAGAGGATCGAGGAGATTGTACTGTAGCCCCCCTTTCCCCCTCTTCCTGTTTCCCTGCTCGTCGTGGTTTGATGTCTGGAAATGATGCGGGTCGCACGGGAATCATTGGAGTTTGTTTGGCATTTGGTGTTTTGTGAGATCTGGGGGGTTGTTAGGGAGAGGAGGGAGGCGAGAGACGAGATTGTACCCGCTCGAGCTTTTCGAGGATTTCGCTGCGTTCGTGGTTGAGGTGGTAAAGGGATAGCTCCAACCTACCCGCGCGGTCCGATTAGGCCGAATGGATGAGATGGGGGGAGAGATCAAACGACATTACTTATCAGCCTCTTCGATACGCTGCCAAAAGCATCACGCAACTCTCTCTCAAGACAAACGTGAAAACAGAGACTCGGGGAAAGGTTAAAACTCACGCCTTCTTCCTCTCCACCCTGTCCGACTCGCTGGCCCTTCTCATTTCCTCATCAATCTTGCGCTGGCGCACGATAGCCTCTTCCTGCCTCCTCTTGACCTCTTCGGGATCGAGCGGGATTTGGGTTTTCTGGGCCAGCTCGCGTTCGGCGCGTCTCAGATCCTGCAGATCATGGAGGTAGACACCACCGTAGTAGCACGAGGGGATCAGAACGAGCGCCGAAAACGCGGCGATCCAGTTGCGCATTGGAACCTTGCCCCGAGCTGCGCCTGCGCCTGCACCCACACCCGCACTCGCGCCGGGGCGAGGGGCGGGATGGCGAGAATCTAGCCTCGACGCTGAGGTGGTCAGGGATCGGGTCAGGTTCGACGCGCCGTGCGTCGGTGTGGGTGCCGCATTGGACGCCGAGAGCGACGACGGACGCCGGCGGTTCAATCGCTGCAGAAACGCGTGGGCCGAGAAAGGTTCCTGTCTCCTTCGGTCGAGCAGCGATGATGGCCACTGGATCTGCTCCAAAATCTGGCTCGACGCCGGCGGCGGCTTCCGAGACGAGAGGCCAGTGCGCAAGCCCCTCAGTTCCCGCTTCAGCGGCGGCGCCAACGGATCGTTCTGGATCGCATCGCGGCGGTTTCGCCTCGCCTGGCTCCTCGACGTCGGTTCGAGCAGGCCCGCCTGCCGCACGCCAAACTCGAGGCCCTTGATGATGATGTTCCAACCTTCCTTCATGTGGAACGCGATCCACCCGACCGGTCGCGACTCGAACACGGCGCGCAGCACGCCGGCGAGCCGCGGTGGCAGGGGCTGCAACATCACCGTCACGAGGATCGCGCCGAGCGAAGGATCCTCGCCGCTGCCAGCGTCCACCGCCGCATCTCCGGTCCGTGCCGCCTGCACCGCGAGATCGGCGGCCTTGGCCTCGACAGATCCGCCTTGCGCGACCGTGGCCAGCTTGGATTGGTCGAGGACGGCGATCGACTGCCAGTCGACCTGGCCGGATGCGTTCTTGGCAGGGAACCAGAAGCCGCGCTGTCCCGGCTGGAAGCCCTTTCCGACGAGGAACATTGTCACGCGCGCTTCGAGCGACCGCATCAGCATGTTGAACCCACCCTCGTTGGCCCAGAGCCCCGTCGTCAGCACCGAGATGCACTGCGGCGGCGGCACCGCCCTGTCCTTTTCGGCGACGGTGACGCCTGGAGACATCGACATGGCCGCCTGTAACGTCGTGATCGGTTCGGCAGCGCTGCCCTGTACCGCCGCTGGCGCGAGGCCGTGGACCTGGGCGTCGTAGTCGATCCGCTCCGTCTTGGTATCAACGCCTGACTTCTCCCTCCGACGGACGAGCTCGTCGTTCATACGGTGGGCCAGGACCACGTCGGTCATTGTCCTGTCGCCGACGAGCAGGATGCTCCCCCGCCCTTCGGCGTCCTGCGGCACACCGTCGCGCAGCATCTTGCGCATCTTGCGCCGTTCGATCCACGTGCTCTGCTCCCCTGCCGCCACCGACGACAGCAACCCGGGAGGCATCCTCTGGCCCTCGCGCACCGTCCCCTCGGGGTCGAAGCTGAGGCGAACAAAGTACTCCAGCGCCTCGTTGACGCACGTCGGCCCGGGCTTCTTCTGGCTGTGGCAGAGAACGGGTACGCCCAGTGCCCTACTGAGCGACTCAGCCCCAAGGCCGGAGGGATCGTCGGTGGAACCGCTAGAGTTGCTGACGATGAGGATGTTTTCGCGGCCAAAGACGCGCTGGCACTCTGCCCACGACTCGATCAGCGCCGGCTCGAGGTGGTCAGAGTGCGGGATGGTGAGGCAGTTGTCCTTGTCGAATACCAAGAAGCGGACTCCAGAGGCGTGGAGCGCCGACCAGTCGAGGTGCCGGATGTCGGGCGTCTGAATGTGAGGGATCACCAACGAGGGGCGCAGCAGGACCGAGAGGACGGCGGTCACCCCGGCAAGGTTGCTCATGGTCGCCCAATGCAGCCTTGCTCTTGGTGAAATTGGGCGTGAGTAGATGTCGATGGAAACTGAGAGATGCGTATAAGAGAGAGAGAGTGTGTGTGAGAGAGCGAGAGAGAGAGAGAGAGCGAGAGCGAGTGGATGGTGAGCGAGAGGCGATTTCGAAAGGCATTGCGACGGTTGCTTCTCCACCCATTTGCGACTGTTGCTTCCAAAGCGCGCGGGACTTCGGAACTCGGGAGTTTGGTCATGCATCTCCACCAGATGCTGCCACAAAAATTTCTTCTCGCTGCTTAGAGAGGTGGAGAAGAAGGTGGCAGACGCTGGACCCGCTCCACCGGCAGCCGTTGGATGCAACGTCGTCCTAGCCACCTTCATCCTCCTCGGACGTAGTTTTCCTCGGACTCCACAACATACCATGTCCGCAGCCGCAGCTGCAACTTCCGCAACCGCATCGGCTCCGGCTCCGACTGGGGCCGGAGCATCGTCTTCCTCGGCAGCAGCACCGTCCGCCACACATGGCCCTTCTGCCTCGACCTCGAGCAAGCGCAAGCGAACCCGCAGCCGACGGAACAAGAACAAGGGTCGAACGGGAGCGGCGGATGGAGATGACGGCAGCGACGACGACGATGCAGAGGACAAGCAGGCGGGGACAGGAGCAGCGGCGGAAGCCAAGAAGGGTGCAGCAACGCCAGCGGCCAATGAAGCCGCCACTGGCGAGAAGCCGCCGCCGACCGCCGCCACCGAGGACAAGGATAGCGAGGACGAGGGCGAGGATGCAGGCGACGGAAAGAGGAAGAGGAAGAGGAAGAGGACAAGAGCCAATAAGAAGGCGAAGAAGGACGACGAAGACGCCGAGTGGGATGGCAACGTCGGACCCGACCCCGAGCTTGATCTGCGGTTGAGCGAGCACGCAAAGAAGGGTGAGTCGCCAAAAGTGCGCGCGATTTGGCCTCGAATGTCCCCTGCTCGGAGGCTGCTTGTACTGACGCCGGTGTTCCGGTATTACCCGCCTGCCCCAGCCATCGAGTATGCCAGGGTCTACAGCAGCGACAAGGACAACTGGAAGTTCAACAAGGCCAAGCAGAACTGGCTCCTGAGGAACGCTCTGGCCTGCCCGCCCTCTGACTACGATCCGGAGCTCGCCACCCGTAAGCCGGCCGCCGAGCAGGCCAAGCAGGACGGCGCAGACAAGGCGGCGGAAGGTGCTGAAGAAAAGGAGGAGAAGGAGGACGAGGCCGAGGAGGGCGAAAACTTTATCCCCGAAGTCTTTGTTCCCGTCGTTGCGGCCTACCTCAAGAGCGTCATGGGCGCCGCAAAGCAGGTGAGTCGTCCAGCGCGTCTTCTAGAGTGCAATGCCCAGAGCTGGCGTCGATCCGAGCGCAAACTAGGCCGACGCTGACTGTATCGATCCGTCCGTATTATGCTCTGTTCTCGCTGGCACCTGCACCGCCACGGTGCAGCGACTCGTCGAGACGCTCAAAGAGGCTTTGAACGCTCCAGCTCCGGAGGTGCCGACGGCGGATAGCGCGGACGCTACCACCGCCGAGGCATCGGCCCCACCGTCAGCCGGGGCTAGCGCCGATGCATCCGCAAAGAAGTCGGTCTCGTTCGGCGCCATCGCCATGGCTGCGGAGCAGGCAGCCGAAAACGAAGGGGACAAGGCTTCTTCGACCGATGCGCGGGCCATCGAGCTGAAGCGGGCGAGGGCAAAAAGGATCCTCAAGGGCATGGGCGAGCTTTGACCCCGGCGGCACCGCGTCCTAAATGGTCCGTTGCACACCCTTGTCCCTCTTTCTTCTCACGCATTTGATTTGTATGTCTAGAGACTGTTGCTCGAACCGAAGTCAACCCGATGCTCAGGCTACGCACCATCTCGAAACGAGACCGCTGTGAGGTTCGGGAAACCTCCCGACTGGGCCGTGTCGCCTCCTGTATGTTCGGCTGCGGAGAACCAAACCTGATTCAATCGTTACCCACAACGCGCTAGGGGACGCAGAACAAGCGTGATGGAAGCGGTATGAAAGGGCGTGAGGAGGCTTGTGCTGAATGACTCCTCATCCCGTCCAGTTACCAGCTTAATTTTCATTATATTGTGGTTATTTTAGCTCTGCTGCGCCCCGCTTCATCCGGGACTATACGTGGGCAGGAGCTCGCAATCCACCAACGCGTTCCGAGGACGCCCTACAATTGGCGAGATGAAAACCGAGATGTAGTTATCAGCACAGTGTCGGGCAGGCCGTTGCCGGTTATAAAAAGGGCCACCAAGTGGGCCCCCTCCGTTCGCATCGATTCCATCCTCCTTCTAATACTCCCTTCCCAGCCTGTTCATCTTTTTACCGTTGCAGCCTCCAAGTCGAGGCCAGACAACATCGCTCTTTGCAGCCAACCCAGAAAGGTGCGGGCCTGCCGCTAGCATCTCCCTGCCGCTGGCAGTCGTGGATCCTGGCATTCGGCTGCGTTTCCGACGCCGCAACTAAACTTATTGATTTTCTTTCCTCCTTTTCCTCCAACTTGGGGTTGCGACGCGTGTTTGGCCCGACCTTGCGACAACGGCCAGCCCGCCTAAAACACACCAAACTTTGGGTCCACTGACCGCCGGCAGCATGAGAACTTCGAGCATCGCTTTGTTTTGCGTCTACGCCGCCTCGCTCGCGCTGGTCGGCACCGTCGACGCTCGTCCCGCCAGTAGTGGCATCTCTGCCGCAGGTGGGGTCGAGCTCGACAGGCGCTACTCGCCGACACATTTGGAGAGAGAGGCCATCGAGCACACCGGGGACACCAAGGAGACCAGGGATACCAAGGACACCAAGAGTGACAAGGGCACGAAGAGGAAAGGAGACAAACGCGAGAAAAAGAAGGGCAAAAAGCCCAAAAAGGCAAAGAAGGATCAGGAAAAGGAAAAGGACAAAGACCCCGAGACCAAGAAGTGCAACGATTCCCAACCGTGCCCGACCGGTCAGAGCTGCTGTCGTCCGCCGGGATGGAACTTCGTCGACATGACGGTCAAGGGGTAAGCATGCGGAGCGAAGAGCAAGAGTTTAAAAGATTGGCCGCTTGCTGACATTCCCGCCTCCTGTTCTCTGGCTACGGTTGCTGCTGGTTTCTCGTACATGTGGTCGACGCAGCACTTGCGGCGAAGTCTGCGCCTTGTAGAGCTCGTAGGGACGCTTCCGATCGAAGTCGTCCATATTATACATCCGTCACCATTCACTTATTTTTCCATCTCGGCGAACACTCGGTCCCAGCGGAGTGAGATCCCAACCATGGTCAAGGGAGTTTTGCATCTGAAGGCGGAGTCTTCCGAGACCTTCCTCCGTGGCTATGCGGGAACTTGTCCAGTAGGGTAGTGGTTTGAGAGCAGGCCTGGGCGCGGTCGATCCGGAGAGGGTTCGTCGCCCTCGAGAGGCAATCAATTCAGCACGTTACGTACTCTTGGTCGTTGTAGACGGCCATCTGCCTAGACCTCAAAAGTTGGCTCGGTCGCCTCTTGCGAAACTATTGAGGGCCTTGCCCGGGCAGATGCTGCTAGAAATCAGCGGCGTGCTGGATTTGCCATGGTCCCTGGCTTCCTTCAAACGCTGCCTTTGTTTCGGATAGCCCGGCTAGGACCCCATGCGACCATGGCAAGCTTGAGCTTAGCTTGGCTTGTAAAGCTGGCTTGCCCTATTTCCACTATTTTATTTTGTGGGAGAGATCTCAAAAAAGTGCAAGTTCAGATCGGCACTTCCTCGACAAGGTTTCCATGCATGTACCTTTCTGTCTCTTGATGGCTGCTCTTCCGTCGAGACGACGGCTGCGGCCCGCCCGCACTTTTGTATCCTGAAGGAACGGCCTCAGCCACCAAACGTGGAAGTGCGGCGATCAGGCCACTCTCAAACTTCGACATCGTCCATACAACTGCCATGTTACGGTTTCTCCGACAACGGAAAGCAGAGCACTGGTGCTGCTTTTCTGGAGGAGAGACAGGATGGCTGCGTCCTTTGTAGTGTCGTGGGAATGCTGCACTAGTCCGTAAAGGCACCGACACCTACCGACCTCCGCTCTAGCAAAAGGCGGTGTTTCTGGCTGGCCAGCATGTAGGCCAGAGTGCCCGACCCAGCGCTCCGGTTCGGCGCTCAGAGATGGATGGTTCCAGCCTAGCGGGACAACAGCCGCTCCTCAAAGGGTCGCCTCTACAGAGGAACAAGATAAAAAGGGCTGCCCTCCGTCCTTGAACGGGGCCTCCTTCTTGCCACTCCGCCGTCCGAATCGCTCTCGCTCAACGGTCCATTCGTAGGACGCACCGCTTACGTTTGAAGGAAGTCCTTCAGGGCTCCTCAATCGACGGCAATCTTTAGGAAAGACGGCCGCAATGGTGCTCCACCCGCAAGAATCCCTTCTCCCCCTAGCCTACAGCGAGGCGTCCACCTCCGCCGCTGGGCGGCCGTCCGGGAACGAACGGCCGCCTTCGTATCGCACTTCGCAAGCTCGTGACCAGTGCTCGGACGCTGACCTTGGATTTAGAACCAACGCCAAGACGTCGAGGCGCTCGAGCGAGGAATCCGAGGATCAGGGTCGACAAACGAGTGAAACCGTAGCAAGAATGGTTGCCAAAGATTCCGTCGATAGCCTGGCGTCCGGTCTCGACCCACAGCCGTCTATGGCGACGCGAGGCTCGAGCCCTCTGGAGCATGCCGAGGAACCCGCCTTTCAGCAGCCGGCAAGCACCAGCCAGGCCCATAAAACCCATACCATCGAAAGCGGCGCAGCGACCGCGCCCGCCGACCTAATCCCCTGCATCTTTGGATTTCCCGTTCCGCCTGGCACTCGCGTCGTAGAGCTGTTTGATTCGCTGCCCACCAACGTCGATTCAGTCATTGACCTCAGCTCGAGTATCTCGGCGGGACCCTCCACCTCTAGTAACAAGCGTTCGACCCCGGAGATGTCGGCATCCAAGACCCCGAGCGACGACTTCGAGGCCCAAAGCAACGCGTCGATGGACTCACCGCTCAACGCTTTCAACGCGTGGCGACATGCGATCCGCGACTGCGCCAATTCGGCGGAGGCAGCGGCCGATCGCCTATCCGTTCTCAAGCAGAATCGACTTCGAGCAACTTCAGTTTCTAGCGCTCAAATTCGCGCCGTCACGTCGCGCTACAGCTTCGTTGTGCCTCAGCCCCGTGGCAGCAGCATGCAGGAGACGAGCCCTTCGTGCGCTGAGGCCTCATCGACCGACGACATTCGTCCAGCAACGCAGCTCCGGAACAGCAGCGGATCCGAGGTCGGATGCTCGAGCTCTCCCAATGCATACAACGGAGACGGCGAAGTCAGCAGCTACCCTACTGTTGCGGTGAACGCTCGGTGTGAGGCCCACAACTTTGTGACATCTGCGGAAGCAACTCGCGAGACGGGGCACGAAGCCTCGGCGGCTTCGCTTCAAACGCAACACAATCAAGCTTCTCCGCAGGGGGGCCGTCCAAGTATGAGGAGGCGCGGAACTTTTGGACAGGTAAGGGCTTCTTGATCTGCTTGGACTCTTGCTGTTCAGAAATAGGGCTGAGATGCTCTGCGACTCATCACACATATGGCCGTACGGTCACAGACTACAAAGAGCGATGTCGGACATCATGAACCAAAAGAGGGATCGGAGAATGGTCATGCCATCTTTCGCGTGCCGAACCGGCGCACCTCCCAAGCCGACCTGAGCAGTTCAACGACCGCACCGCTCCAATCCAAAGCATTGCACGTACCCGAACTGAAGCGCCGTCCCGCTTCGATGGCCGCTATCAGCCCATTCAGCCTCTCGCTAGCCAGTCACGCCTCTGACGACACCGAGTATATTTCCGACGAGCTGTGTCCCGAGCCTGTGCAAGTCACTGATCCAAGGCGCCACGCGGCCACAGATCCGGAGAAAGGCCAAGGTAGGCTCCGTCCTTTTTTTTTTTTTTT
>JALNIF010001220.1:0-15796 GCA_026284005.1 Thecaphora frezii | reverse complement strand
GGCCTCCTTAGCGTTGGCCTCGAGCAGGGCGAGTTGCGCTTCGAGGTCGGCGATCATGGCTTCGGCCAGACGTAGCTTCTCCTGCATCCGGTCGAGCTCCTCCTTGACCTTGACCGATGCCTCTCCGCCGGTCGAGGCGGCTTGCTCGATGGCCAGAAGCCGGAGTGCGTCGCCGAGCTCCTTGGCTTGCGCGATCCACGCCTGGGCGCCCTCGTCGTGGCAGGCGCGTGCCGAGCTGAGCGCCTCGACCCACTCGACGTGTTGCTGCACCTTGCTCTCGAGCACTCGAACGGCGGCGCTCTTGGCGTCGAGCTGCATCAGCCGGTCGCGCTTGGTCTGTAGTGAGGCGTAGATCTGCTGGACGGCCTCGAGGCGCGATTCGCTTTCTTCGAGGCGGCTCCGTAACGTCTCGATCGCGGAGCCAGCCTTGTCGTTGGCGGCTTGCTGTAAGAGTTCGCTCTCGGCACGGATGCGTTCGTTTTCCTGTTGCAGGCCGGCAACCTCGTCCTGGAGCCGCGAGATACGAAGCTCGTGTTGCGCTTCGCCGCAGCGGTCCAGCTCGAGCGCCGGGGTGGAGATTGAGCTCAGCTGCGCCACCTGTTGCTCGAGCTGCTCCACACGGACGGTGAGTTGCTCCGCCTCGTCCTGGGCCCGCTTGAGGCGGAGGGCGTCTTCGACGCGCTGGAACTCGAGCTTCCTCTGCGCCGCCTCCCACCCTTGCCGCACGCCCTCGACCTCGTCGAGCAAGTCCTCTTCAAAGCCGCGCGCCACCTTGTGACCGCCCGGCGTCGAGAGCACGAGCGAGGTGGGCGTGATGACGGAGCAGTCAGGATCAAAGGATCGGCTGGTGTCGTACGACATGTCGAGGTCGACGATGGAACAGAGCGGATCCGGCGAGGCATTGGGGCGGGCGGTGCTGCTGCTGGATGGCGAAAAGTTGGCGATGCTGGTGGTTAGCCGCCTGAGGAGCCGCTTGGAGGCTTTAAACTCGGCCTCGCGCTTGCGGATCGTCTGGAGCAGGTCGCGGTGCTCGGCGGCCATCCTGGTCATCTCTCTGCCGAACGAGTCGACGGTGTCGGACGCATTCTTCTCGGGCTTGAGCGCCGCGAGCTGGAGCTGCTGGCTCTTGCACTGCTTCTCGAGGAGCTTTGCTCGGTCGTTGGCCTCGTCGAGTTGTCCGTCGAGCGTGTCGACGATGCCAAAGAGCTCGCTGATCTTGGTCTCTTTTTGCAGCACGTCGTCTTTTAGCTGCTGAATCTCGCGCTGGTATCTTTCCGCATCGGAAGATGGGCTGGAGCGCTTGGTTTCGCCCCGCAACGACTGCAAAGTAAGGAGCTGGGCCTTGAGGTCTGCCTTTTCGGCCTCGAGCTGCTTGATGACGGTCTCGCTGTACTCGAGCTCTGACTGGAGAGCGAGGTTCTCTAGCTGGACGGTGTCAATGTTGGTAGACTGGGTGGGCGCTCCGCCGGGCGCCGCAGA
The DNA here is from genome assembly GCA_026284005.1 of Thecaphora frezii. Classification (NCBI taxonomy): domain Eukaryota; kingdom Fungi; phylum Basidiomycota; class Ustilaginomycetes; order Urocystidales; family Glomosporiaceae; genus Thecaphora; species Thecaphora frezii. The sequence continues at coordinate 14,317 of JALNIF010001220.1, read as the reverse complement.
CCGGGTCGACGACTCGCCGGGCATCGCGAGGGGACGGGCGACGCCGATGGCTGCGAGGCTGTCCGGATGGCGCCCGTTATACGTGATTTAGGGAGGGGGCGCTTGATCGACCGCCGTAACAGAGAAGCGAGGTGTTGATGGGAAGTGGGTTGTGGATGTGGGCTGGGTGCCGAATGGAAAGCGGGTGGGGCTGGATGGCAGCGTGAGAGGTGGATGGAAGGTGGAGAAATGGGAGTAAAGGAGGGGGTGTCGCGTGTGTGAGGCGGCGAGCGCCTTGTGCTGCCGCTCTAGTGATGGTCGGGGGCGACCGATGGAGGAGGCGGTTGGAGCGTTTGTGCTTGGTGGTCGGTTGGATGGAAGGACGAAGGAGGCACTGACGGAAGGAATCCACCAACGCCGAAGCCAAACGTTGCAACGCGCCAAAGCAGCTGAGCCCCGCTTTGCCTGTAGTCTTGCTCGCACTGACTCAACACTCGGCTTTACTCACTCATGCCTCCCATCGCCCGCAATTTCAAAACTCGCCAACAATCATCCATTCCCCCGCCTGACGCGCCCCAGCTTCCGTTCCCCTGCCTCGCGCGTCATGCCATCACGTGACCCCACCACCTCCACTTGCCGCGTTCGAGGCGATGGCCCTTGGTGCGAGAATGGCCATCCGTCCCACTGCATGAACCAGTGCGCATCGAGAAAATCCACTTGGCTCGCCTTCCTCCTCAAGACGGATGATGCTGATCTCGTCCTTCCTCCTCGCCTGCCTTGCCACCGACCTCGAACAGCATCATCTCGAGCTTCTCGTGGAGCGTTGAAAGTAGAAGAGAAGTACAGGAAGCGAGAGAGAGAGGGAGAGAGAAGGGGAGGTGGGTTTGTTTCCGCTCCGGGCTACCGGGATGAGGATGCGGAGGGGAAACGCGCGGAGGACGAAGCCGAGTTGAATTCTAAGGTGGAGAGGGGAGAAAGGGACCGGGCGAGGAATAGAAGCTGGCGGGAAGCACGACCGCTTTTGATCTTCGCGGGGGAGTTGCGTTGCTCAGGGGATGCTCCACCCATCAACGACAGAGCGAAAGGCGAGAAGCTCTCTGGTCGACGACCTCAGCAAGGCAAACGCCGCCTTCCAGGGTCGCAGCCGCTCCGGTAAGGTGAACCTCCGAACGGGCCCCGCTTCCGCGATGGGTAACAGCTGAAAAGAGGAACGGAGCTGGATCGTTCGAGGAGTAGTGCATTGAGGTCGCCCATCGACGGGATTCACTCGTCGGCCGACACATGGCCGGACCGGCGAACTTTCCTTTCACGTGGTGGGCGACTGACAATCGGCAAAAGGACGCCATCTCTTTTCCCGTTGGATCATTCGGAAGGATGCAGACGGCCATCGGAAAGCCGTCTGCCTCCCCTCCGGCGGAGCAAAATAGTTGGGAGGGAAGTACTTGATCGGCCGATGGGCGATGCTGATCGGCAGAGTCCTTGGCGGCTCGACGCTCCTATCCGCTGGGATGATTTCCACCGCCTGTGCCGTGAGTGACCAACGAGGCTGCTGAGGCAAGGATCCGCTCCTCAGTGCTTGTCTCCAAGATCGCAGCGCGGCGATTGGCCGTGTCGAGTCGCACCAAGCTCGCTATTGGGATGGTGTAGACAGACGTACATTGCTGTCCGCCCCTGCGGATTTGCAGCGCGGCGAGGAATATGAAAAGAGGGGCTCTAGGTCGGCCCATGGGGATGCAAATGATAGAGCGTCCTCATCCTCGGCGATGGAGATGCTGCACCAGCCATTCCTTGGTACTCTTGGAGAGGTTGAGCGCTGCGTCGAGCGGGCGTAAGCTGCTACGCAGCGCCGTTCTGATGGCGTCGAGCTCGCCATCCGTCTCGTCCGCTACCTGCATCGGCCCTTTGGCTGCTGGTGCTTCTGTGCCGTAGGCGTGTAGGGAGAGCGCGGCGGTGGAGAGGTAGGAGTGCATTAGATCGGGAGGATCTTCGGGCACCTTGGAGATCCCACCGACGGGTGAAACGGCCGAGAGGATCCATTCGATATCGGAGGCGGCGTCGATGTGGCCATGCTGTCCGAGGATCTGTATCGAGAGGCGGCACCCGCAGAAAAGTTTCGACATATCGTGTTTCAGCGAAATGGAGCTGGAGCTGGAGCTGGCGAAGCGACGAGCGCCCATCCACCTCGTATGGCGTACGTAGAGAGACTCACCTCGAGCGCTGCACCGCACCAGAAAGAGTAGCAGGTGTCGACAGGCTTCTCGAGCCTTCCGTTGAAGCCACTACCTCGCTGCTGCCGATTCAGCAGCCATCTCTCCAGCTCGCGCCTTCTATCGCTGCCCCCGACCCGCGGCGTCGCGTTGCGATCGCGATCGCTCGTGCCCATGGCGTCCTCGTCGAGCACGTCGAGCCTCTGCGCGAGCGCCAACGCGGCGACGGCGCAGTAGGTGGAACCACCGTGGCCCTCCTGCGTCTCGACCTGGCCGAAGGAGCCGTCCCAGCATCGGCTCCGCCGCAGAAAGTCGATCGCCCGCTCTACATCGATGGCCGACCAGTCGTCGAGCATCCAGCAGACAGCGAAGGCACAAAAGACAAAGCGGCAGTCGTACTCCCGATGCCCGATCGACGGCGCAAAGGAGCCGTCGGGTTGTTGGCAGGACCGGAGGTGGTGCAGCAGCGCCGCCCGGTCGAGGCGTTGGAAGTTGTCCCGCAGGATGGCGAGCGACAGGAGCGCCGTATACGTCATCGCCAGGTTGCCGCCTCCAAGCTGCGACGATCCCGATGTCTCCTCCCGGTGCGTCTCCGTTGGCAGCTGCGACACACGCAGCGTCGCCAGAGAAGCGACGGCGGAGCCGATGCTGGGTCCGCCGCGGAAGCCTCCGCCCAGTTCGGCGGGGCACTGCTGCTCGTAGATCCAGTCGACGTACTCGCTGCGCTCTTCGGGCTTTAGCTTTTCCTCGACTGCGCCCAGCAGGTCGAGCGACGACAGCGCAAAGTAGGCCAGGGTCATCCGCTGGCCGTCGGCCGAGGTGTACGGCTGCGGCAGCATCGAGAGGTGGCGGAGGTAGAAGGCGACATGCTTGCGCCGCTGCAGCGGATCCGGTGGCGCCTCCATCCTGAGCTCCAAAGCTGCGCGCTGCGCTCTCTTCTGTCTGTTGACCGGGTCCGGGATGGCCTTGCACCCGTTTCTTCTTCGTCCTTGGCCTCAGGTGAGGGGAAGCGACCGATGCAAGGGGAGCGGCGACGGGCGAGGGTGGGCGAACAAAAGGCTAGCAGAGAGGGTCGGGCGTGGTCGTTTGGCGCTCGGAGGGGGCGTTGCGGGCGTCGAAAGCGGCGAGGGCGCTGCAGGTTGGCGGGCTCATTGTCGGCGAAGGCCAAGCTGACCATCGCAACGTCGAGCTGGATCCAACGATGGCCCACGCTGGGGCGGGCGACGCTCGGGCGCTTTGTTTTCCTTATTTCCTCTCAATCCAAATGGCCTCAAGCGTACAGCCAACGCCAGGCCAGTTCCGCGTCCCGAGATTTGCTATTCCCACAGCTCCAGAGCCAGCCCACAACTTACGCCACCACCACTACATGGCCGTTTTGGCCTCGATAACCGTCGTCGACTGCGCAGTCTGGTCGAAGCGGTCGGCGGATTGTTCACGCCCAAAGTACGTAGGAGGCGTTATGAATCTCGAGCCGACGACCTAGCGGCAGAAGGCGCGCCGAGTGCGTCCACAGCGGGAGAAGGATGTGATGGATAGGGCAACAAAAGCACGCGGAGCAGTTTGCATCCCGACGCGGGCGCCCGCGAGGCGCAAACCTTAGCGCAGCGCGCCACTGCCGCTCATGTTTGCAGCCCATCTGCAGGCTGCACCTTGGCTACTTACATGGAAAGGGGTGCGCGCCATGCTGCACAGCCTGCTCCAGTGTACTTTCGGCCGCTCTCGGTGCGCGTCTCGGACAGCTCAACCGCAGCCAGCTGCCAACAAAGCGCACATTTAAGCAAGCTATTTACATCGTCAGCAAAGCTCGAGGTAGACTCGCCTACGTTTTGTTTGGTCCACCTCACCCTGTATCCCAAACATGTGAATACATCCCCACTCCGCACAGCCACCACCTTAGCCCGCTTCCCCACCGCTCCACTGGGCTAAATTTACCTTTCTCAACCAGCAACTGACTCGTTGTCATCTTCATCGTCGTTGTCGTCGTCATCATCGCGTGACAAAGCCACAGAGTGTTAATTACACCTTGCCACCATCACCCTGACTCAATTGCTCGTAAGCTGCACGCAAAGAAGTAGGTATGGGGATGGTGTATCAGGGTGCGAGCCAAGGCCCATAAGCTGAGCCTGAGGCTTGGCGTCATTCGGAGCTAAGCCGCCGTTGGGGGACCAAGCTCTGACCAACATAGGAACACTGATGGCAGAAGAGGAGCGGGCAGTCCCTCTTGGTCTTGTGAGCCGTAGTCGAGTCGCCGTCGCTGTCGAAGCGCCAAGGTGGGTTTGCCTTCGGCTGCGTAAGCCCTGGCCAACCCCTTGACAACCGACCGGGCTTCCTTGCTTGGGGCTTGGGTCGGGAAGAGGGAGCCATGGTGGCAGCGTCGGTGTTTCATTTCAGTAGCAGCAGCAGCAGCACGGAGAGAGGTCGGTGCGTGACCAGACAAACGAGGCGGCCTGATCACCGTACTCTCAAGATCCCGTCCTGCAAACATGGAGGGGCAAATGGCGGGCAAAGATATACACCGTAGCTAGATCCAAGATCAGCCCTTTGTGAAACACCAAAGCGACAGCAAGGCCGGTGGCCGGCTAGATATAGATAGGGCGAGGTTGATGCGACAGCAGGGCAATCAGAAACAAAGCAGCAACAAGCAGCAAACTAGTGTGCTGTGTCCAAGAGGGGCTAGGGATCTACCGCTGTCTACAGCAAGTTAACGCCACCACCTCAACTGCCGTATGATGGTGCCGTGTGCCCGCGCCGTCTGCATCTATGCCCCCTTGCAGCCTTTACAGCTTGCTTCGTTGGGAAGGTAGAGCTGGTGGTATTGTAGTAGTAGTAGTGATATTGGTAGTAGTACTAGTACGCTAGTGCTGTACCTAGCTGTCATGGGCTGGAGGGTGGCGGACGTGCTGGCGTTGGTTGCCTAGGCCGCTCACCAGATCTAGCCACATATTCGCACCTCTGCGAGTTACCTGGTACTCAAAGTAGTATAGTGAGAGGAAGCGCACAATTTAATACGCCCCATGCAACGATAATGCAACGATGGATGGGCACAGGTAAGCTAAGGCGAGGCGGGCTGCTTCCTTTTCTTTTCGCCTATCCCTTAGCCCGACGCGCTCGCTTGGCCACCCTTGGCTCCTCTCCCCTGCTTTTGCTCTTTCCGAGAGGCCGGCGCCTGGATATCTCGGGACCGCTCTCTGCGAGCCCACCAGAGCCACGCAGTGTAAGATGGCGGTGCTGCGTGGCCGAAACGGCGGATGCAATGCACCGTCGCCGTCGGCGCCCACCCAAAGCCAGCGAACCGCCCCGAAGCGCCGCAGCAGGACCACGCTACCAAGGAAACCTGACGTCGCTGCTCTTGGGACTTGGTAAGCGGAAGCTCTGCTCGACGCCCGGAAGCGACGGACAGACTTAGCTCCGCTAGACGATGACTCCTGCTCCTTGGCCCTGGCAGCGCAGGTGGCCTAGCGGGGCAGGAGTGAGTCCATGACAGATAGGCAGGCCCGAACCCTGCACGGAGGGAGATGCTGCCGCTGCGGGGGGAAGGGCTGGGTAGCAGAAGATGTGTAAAAAACCAAAATAAAACAGAAACAATGATATGAAAAAGAGAACTGAAGACAAAGCTGCAGCTACCCATGAAGAAAGGAGGCAAGCGAAAGAGGACTGCTGAAAGGACCCTTGGAGAAGGGCTACTTATTGCTGCATCTAAGTGCCAAATCTAATAATGGGTTAATTATATGTTTTAATGAGCCAACTTGTGCCAGATCCACCTACAAATCTTAATGCAACTACATCACACACGAAACAAAGAAAGCGACAACCAACCCAGCCAGCCAAAAGACTATGGAGAAAGACGCAGCGCCGAGCCGCCTTTTGACCCCGACCCTCGCTGCGTCGACTTCTTGATGGCCGAGTCGAGCGACGTGCCCTCGCAACGACTACGGGCCGCCTTGTTGATCGAGTACTCGGTGTGGTCGACCGTGGGCCGAACGCCGCCGCCGAGATCTGTTCCAGACGTACCCGGCGGATCAGTCCTCGGATCGTCGGCGCTCCTGGCGTTTTTGCCCGTCATCGGCCTGGCTGCGCCTGGGTGGCAAGGCTAAGCCGTCGACGGATTGATGGACTAAGGTGTGTGGCGCTTCTTTCTCTCCTTCCTGGCCTCTTGCTGCCCGGCCGACGGAGAGCGATGGTTGGTCAAGCAGTGGCGGGGTTTAGTCAGAGCTGTGTGTAGGCAGTGTGGTGTTAGGCGAATGTAGTCAGACAGGAGTACCACATGCGACCGAGGTTGGATTAGTCGAGCGTGAGGCGCTGCAAGCGGGGCGAAAGCAGAGGCGGGTGGGGAGGCGAAGGCGGCGCGGCATCTGCAAGCACGCGTGCAGCAACCAGACGAGTGCACTATGGTGCTGCCAGGCTTGGGCTTGACTAACTACTTGGCTGGGCGCCTGGATGAGGGCGCACGCTTGGTTTGGGCGCCTAGCTCGGCTCTTTGCGTGTTGGTTTGCCTTGTGTCGTCCGAGGCTTGTCCAACCAACAGCGCAACCTGGCCTGTCCACAACCCAACCGACCGACCCAACCGACCCAACCGACCCAACCGACCCAACCGACATTATTTGGCCGTTTCCAGCCCTTCCCCTCCCTCCCAACCCTCCGCCGCCGCCGCCGCCACCACCGTAGTCGTCGTCGTCGTCGTCGCCCTAGAGGCAGCTGCCCCTTGCCCTTCTCCTCCCATCTCACAACCTCCCCTTCCCGTTTTGCGGTTCCGTCGCGCACCCACCCCACCCCACCTCGCCGCCTCCCTCCCTCCTCCCTCCGCCGCTTCCGTTTCAACCCCTCTCTCTTCTCCTCATCGGCGAGCTCCTCCACCGGCCGCAAGGGTTCCGCATCCTTGTCTGTCGCCTCGACGTCGCCGCCGTCCGCGATCGCTGCGACCTCTGCGCCCTCCCTCGGCCAATCGAATCGACCCTCGTCCTTGTCGTCGCGTGCTCCGTCTCCGGCCTCCGTTTGCCGCCGTCTCGATCGTCCCTCTCCCCTCGGCGTCATCGCCCAAAGGGAAACGAATTCGCTTTCGGTCCCCCGAGACCTCTGCCTCGAATCGGTCCCGAACCCTAGTCTTGGCGTTGCGAGGTTCAGGTGAACGGGCACAGTGCTACGGAGAATCCACCGAGTGGTCGCGGCGCCTCCCTCGCCCCTCTTGGGCCCCCCTCTGCGCTGTTGACATCGGCGCGCAGGTGTGTCATCAAAGGCCAAGGCCACCTAGCCCTCCGATTTTTCCCTCTCTACCCCTCCTCTGTGGGGCCAAGCGTGAGTTACGACCTGCAGCTTCGCTCCTGCTGTAGTTGAGGGATGCATCCTTTTCCCGTCGAGGCACAGTGTCGAACACGCAATCTCGGGCTGCTGACGTCCTGCCAGTGCCCTGTCGCCGCTCTCCCCTGCGCTCCGCCTCTGCCCCTCACGCCTACAGGTACAATCACCGCCACGCTAGGCGTTTCGCCGCTTGGACGTCAGACGTTTCGACACCGAGCCTCGCCGACGGCCATCTTCGCACGGTCAGAGGGTCACAGGGGGGCTCGACGGCCTGCCCGAGACGCAACTAGCAGCTAGGGGCCGCCACCAGGCGTGCTATTTATGATCGGCTAGAAGTTGGGATTCCGCCATCTCGACCCCAGAACTGTTCGCGACGCTCGGCCGGACAGATCGCGGCGTCTAGACGGACGTGGCTCCGCGCGACTCGGCGCAGCAAAGATGCCCTCCGTGGAGAGCTCGGCCGCTATGGCCATGCAACCGCCGCCGCCGCCACCGCCGCCGCCGCCGCGCGGCCCTGCGACTACCGAGCAGCATCCTTCTTCGTTTCTGGCCAACCACCACCGCCTCCACAACCCGGACGATCCCAAGCTGCGCGCCACGGCGGCGGCGACGGCCAAGTCGAAGCGCTCCAGCCTGTTTGGCGCCATCATCAAGTCGAAGCCAAAGAACACGTCCAAGCTCGGGCGGCAGGTCCCGACCGCCAGCGGCGACGTGGTCGACGTTGCCACCGATGGCAGCGGCAACGGCGGCAGCTTCGGCGCCGCCGCATCGAGCTGGAGTAGCCGGGGTCGGGACGGAAGCATGGCTGCTCCGCGCGAACGCACGAGCTCCCGATCTCGCAGGCACAGCCTCGGCGCCATCTTGAGCCGCAGCACCGCCGACCTCCAGGCCGAAGCGCAGAGGCAAGAGATGCCAGAGCTGCCACAACGCTTTGCATCGCAGCCCGGTCGGATGCAAACGCCGCGCGCGCTGCCGCACGATAAGGTCCTTAGCAACGACAGCCGGCCGCCCTCGGACCTGATCGGCGAGGACGTGCACCCGGGGCCCGTTGGCGGTGACTTCGCTGCGCCCGCCTTGGACGGCACCCGCTCCAAGCGAGATGCACCGGTGCGATCCGCCCTTGCACCGGCCACGACGGCGATTGAGGCCCCATCGCTGGAATCGGAGGCACCATACAGGTTCCGAAGTGCCGCAGCGACGGATCCGGCGGCGACTCGGACGGGTGCGGCTCTAGGCGCCCCCGCCCGTCGAATTCTGATCAGGAGCCAGAGCGCCATGACGGAGCTCCAGCGAGTTGATCCCTGGACGAGTGTCGCCGTTGCGCCTGCTGGCCACGCGTCGCCTCTTGCGGTTGGTGCGGACGTTTCCGCATCCCTCCAGTCGGCAGCAGCGCCCGCGTCGCCGTCCCCGCACTTGGCGCCCAACGCGCACCACTTTGCTGTGCCAGCGCGGCTGGCTTCCAGGCCCGAGACCGATTCCGGATCTCCCGAAGCGGCAAGGTCGCCGCAGATGGGGTGGAGGGCTCCAGCAATCCAAAGTCCCCGTGTTTCGAACGGTTTGGTGCCGCTCGCCACGGCGGCTGCTCCGCCCTCTCCGTCAACGCCGAGCGGCCCCGTCTCGATCCGATCTCTGCGAGCCTCGTTCTCGCCCCAGAGCGCCGCTGCCAGTAGGATGGCGGAGTTGAGCAAGTCCGTGACGCCTCGGAGCGCCGGCAGTCCGAGCAAGGGAGCGATCGGTGACGAAACGCACGGCAACGAGGACGAGGGCAAAGATGACGGCGACGAGGATACCGACCTCGTGCCGCGGCGCAGGAAACGCGCCGCCATGAGCATGATGGATTTCCTCAGCAGCGAATCGCCTTCGGCCGAAAACGCTTCCGCACCTGCCTCGCCGTTTTCCGCTCCTACTGCCAGGTCCGAACGAGCGGCTGCCACCTCGAAACCAGCGGCCGCACCGGTGCCAGCCTCCATTCCTCTGCTCGCAGCTGCCAGGAGCTCCATGTTGCCATCCAGCCGCACCCCTGCGTCCGCTTTCATCGACATGCGCAGACGCAGCAGCGGCAACGTCGTGCTGCCGTCCCAGTACACCGAACCCTCGTCGCAGCCGAGGCCCCCGCGCCGCGCTTCCGTTGTTGCCAGCCCGGTTTCGCCCGTCACCCAGGGGCTCGATAGCGAGCAGGGCATGCCGACGTCTCTTTCGATTTCTTCCCTTGCGCGACCTGACGGTGCTGCCGTCGTTGAAGCTGGGATGGATGCCCAGCAGCGTTGGAGCAGCAACCGCAGTCGCGAAGAGGGCCCTTTGCAGGCCAGACGGCTCGACGATTCGCTGGCCGAGGCGACCGGGGATGTGGCGGCACGTTTTGCTCAAGGGCCGCAGCATGCGGCCTACGGCGCTTCGCCCCGGCCGCCGGTGGCGCTGGATATCGGCGGGGGCATGTCACTTTCGGTGGAGCCCATGGCTGACGACATCGTCATGTTCGGTTCGACGCAGACGAGCTCCAACTACTCGCTGTCTGGTGCCGTCGTACTGACCCTGCCCAGGCTGAGGCCGGTCTCGCAGCGACACGACGGCGAGATGGGCAGCGCGCCCTCCGCCTCATCCGCCCTCGCCCGCGCTGCCAGCATCCATGATCCGGCTTCTCCCACCAAGACACGGCATGCGCAGAATGTGCATCGCCACACCGCCAGCATGGCTGAGCCGAGGTCTACCGGTCGAAGCCACTCCGGCCTCTTCCCGTCGGCGTTGGACCGGCCCTTTGGAGCCAAGCCCGTCGCTCCGCCAGATGGCCCGGATCTCGCGCCAGAGGTCCCTCTCGAGTCGGGTGCGGCCGAGCAGATGGCATCCGCGACGGCCGCAGAACCACCCGCCGTCCGGGTCGAGTCGCTCACCGTCACCTTTTCCGGTTTCGCCATGTACGTCGACACATCCGGCAGATTCAACGCCATCAAACTCGCCAGCGTCTCGCAGGAGCTCCTACAGAGCGGCGGTTGCACCTGCTATGCTGTTCTCAACGAGCGGACCGCCAGCGATGCGGGCCTCCCCGCCTCGGGGTCCCATCAGCCCGACGCCTCCGCGGCGACGGTGGCGAGCCAGCCGCTCAAGTACGACATCGAGTTTGATCTGAGCGTACCGGGATGGCTTCCGGGATCTTTGCGATCCCGCTTTGGCGGTACCTTCTACTGCCTGCAAGCGACGGCCATCGTCGATGGCAGGCAGATCACCTCGACTTCGTCCCCGAATTGTGGTTGGGAGCTGCCATCGCCTACGGCGATGCGTGTTGCTGTACCCCACTTTTCCGATCCCTTTGCTGCCGGATCTCAGACCGGACAAGGAAACGGCGGCGACGCCACGGACGAGCAGAGCAGCCCGTGGCCTTTGGCGGCGAACGATCCGGCCTCTGCAACTCGGTCGCCAGCGGATCCCGAAGGCGGCGGTGTCGCCAATGCCAAGTCTGATCGGCCAAAGAGCAGCTGGCTCGGAAAGCGAGCCAGGCAGCTTCAGCTCCGGACGCCCAAGAGATCGGCAGGGGGTGCGGCCGAAGCTGCTGCTGCCGGTGCCGACGATCTCGGAAGCGGACGACGGAAGCCCGAAACGGGCAGCCAGGCAGAACTGCTCGCCATGGAGGAGAATGGTTTTGGCCAGGCGCTAAATCAGCCTCTGGCGGACGGCAGGCGGAAGCTTCAGAGCAACGCCGTCACCATCGTGGTCCGGCGCTGCCGCGACGTTGTCCCCGTTCCGGTCGCTCGCATGGCGCTCATCAGCAGCGACCGCAACTTGCCCGGCCTCAACATCCCACCGGTGACCGCCGCGCCGACGCAGAGGCCGACGTCGGCAACCGCCGAGGGCGACGGGGGCCATCGCACGCCCGAGGCGAGCCTCGTGCAGAGCCAGACCATGGACAGCTTCGTGACGGCAGTCGCTGGCACCCCCGTCGTCACGCCGAGCCCGTCCGGCGCATTGCCAGTCTCGGCTCCCTCAGCAGCACCGCCGCTCGCCGCGCTGGCGTCGCGGCCTGAGCCTCGCGCTCCTGCGTTAGCGGCGGATATAGGGCGCGACGATGGCGTTCCGCAATCCGCAGCACCGTCAGCGGATCCTGTAGCAAGCGGACCGTCCGGACCTCTGCGAAGCAACGACGAAGGCTCGGCCATGTTCCCACCGGCGCCGAGCGCCTTTGACCTGCCCAGCGACCCTTCGAAGCGGGCCGCCGCCGCCGCCGCACTAGCGTCCTCAACGCCCACGCCTCCTACGCCGACGGGCGTGCCTAGGAGCGCGACGATGACTAGCATGGCCTCGGACGTTGGAAACGCCCGATCGCCGCCGCGTACGTCGTCGCGCGGTACGGGGCCGCCGCGCTCGTCGGCGCCGATGCGCCACTTTTTGCACCGTCCGGTGCTCTACCCTCCCGCGGAACTCGGCATCTTTGGATCCGAGGGCGGCGGCGCATCGGAGGGCCTGCCGTTTTCGCTGACGCTGTCGCTGCCCTCGCACGTCCAGGTGTCTGGGCCGAAGAGCGATACGCTGAGCTTCGGCGTCCAGATCGAGGTCGGCAAGTCGGACGGTTGGAACGCTGTCCGGCAGCTTGGAGGACTTCGGCTGCGCGACATGGAGCTCGTCTGCCTGCAGATGGAGCGTCACAGCTCTGTGCCTTCGCGAACCTTTTGCACCACCTTCCCCGTTCCGGCACCACCAAACCGCATACAGCCGACCGAGATCCCGAGCGTCGTTCCCAGCTCGAAGCGAGCGGCGCAGCTGGCTTTGATGTCCAGTACCGAAGCCCGCCTACGCTACGGCTACGACCGGAACATGGTGCTCAACCACCTCGGCCTGCTGAGGCGCGGCGAGGCCCCCGACCCGCTCGAGAACAATGTTGAGCGTACAAGGACCACCATCGTCGGCCCACCGCCGTCGGCCCCGTCGAATCCAGAGAATTCTGCGGCCGGCGGCAACAAGGGCTTTGGCAGGAAGCCGAACGGCGGAAAGGCCAAGGATAAGTCTAAGGGAAAGGGCAAGGATAAGGACAAGGGCAAGGGCAAGGACCGCCGCGCGGACCACGAATTCGACGCTTCGGATCCCTCTGTCGGTCCGAGCCAGCCCATCGCCGGCCCCTCGGCGCTCCCAACAGAGGCTGGCCGCGCTGCGCGGGCCGAGACCAGTTCCTCGTCGCTGCGGGCGCGCTTTGCCTCGGGCGTGACCGCCAGAGGCCTCGAAGAGGGCGGCCTCGCTCCACCCACCGCGGACCAGGACCGCACCGCGTCGTCGGCATCGCCATCTCCCCGCACATCGCACCGGGCGCTCGCAGCCGCGGGGAGCGTCGGCGGTACAGCGACCCCTCCCATGTGTCCGCCGGCTCAGCGGATGACCTCGAGCGCCTTGGGAGGTTTCGTACCAGCCTCGGGTACCTCGAGGTTCCAGGCTCCGCAAGATGCGCCGGACGGCGCGGGGGCGACGAGCGACGCGCAAGCGCAAGGAGGAGCGCGCGGACCGTCGAGGCGCAGGAGGGTCTACGAGAGCGCGCTGAGCCGCCTCTCCAACTTCGCCAGCTCCATGCTGGACCCGGGTCTCGACGCCGAACCGGGCAGCAACCATCCAGACATGAGGGGCGTCAATGGCAGTTCGCACAGCATGGGCGACCAGGGGATGTCGGAGGACACCAGCGCTCGGGCGACCTATATCTTCTCCGGCGAGGACGGCGATGGCGTCGACCTGACCCGTGGCCGGGTCCGCATGACGATCAACCTTCCGCTGGCCTCTGCCAACGCTGCGGTGGCCCGCAGTAAGGGCAGCGCGCAGCTGATCCCCGATTTTGAAAGCCCGTACGTCCGCATCCGACACAAGCTCAAGGTGAAGCTCGGCTTCGGTCTCAGCCACCAGGCGCAACTGGAGGAGCACGCCTGGAGCCAGGCGCTAGTGATGTGTGTGCCGGTGCGCTTCACCGAGTCGCCCCCCAAGGAGGTGCAGGACCAGTTTGCGCCCATCACCGTTGTGCCACTCCGACCGAGCCGCGGCGGCGCAGCATCCGATCCGGCACCGCTCTCTGCCGCCTCTTACGTCGCCGCACCGACGCCCTCCGGTTCGGCATCTGCACAAGCAGAGGGCGGCGTACCCCTGCTGCCAGCCTACACGCAGCTGTTTAGGGAGGATGGCTCGCGGCTCGCCGATGAGGGCGAGGATCTCCCGCAGTATCCCGGACGGATGTCGGTCGTCGGCGAGATCGACCTCGACGACAGCGACGGGGGGCGGCCGGGCGCCGTTGTGCAAGCTCGCTCGACGGCCAGCGCCCGTTCCGGCGGGGACGCTCCCCGCAGCAACGGCTCGCAAACGAACGAGGGCGCGGTCCGACCGTCGACCGCTCTGCGCTGCCCGGGCCAGGTCCGGTCGGCCGATGTGCGCCGCGAGGTCTCGGCACCGTCGGAGTTGGATGATCCCGCTGCGCAGGGCGTCAGCGCCAGCATCTCCTACGCGTCAATGTTTGCCGACGCCATGGAACGTGGGAGCAGCTTGGGCGTCCCCGCGGTGATGGACCGGTCCACTAGCCTGCCCGGCAAACGCGGTACGCTTCGAGGCACGGCCAGCCTGACGCCGCTCAAGAGCTCGACGTCGAGCTCGTTCCTCGGACCGCAAACGGCCCCCAGTGGCAGCTTTTCCGTCAACCGGCCGCCGATGCGGCAGCGGTCGGCCACGTACGCGTCGCCCGTCACATTTAGCCGCATCGCTCCTTCAGAGGTGATGGACGAGGCGCTGCTTTCCAACACGATGGAGGACGAAGAGGCGCGACGTGACGCGGCGCGAGCGGCTGCGCAGGTGCTCAACGACGAAGAAGACGACGACGACGACGA
>JALNIF010001218.1:0-21090 GCA_026284005.1 Thecaphora frezii | reverse complement strand
AGAGTTGGCAAGAACACTGGGTCTGTAGAATGAAAGGCATTGCTTGAGAATGGATAGCTGCTCAACATTGTAGATAATGGGTGGCACATATGGATGGTGAATGTAATATTGCTCAAACCCAAACATTGATGACAAATGACAATGTGAATCTATGTTACACCATGACCACATCTGACCACATTGGGAACAGCCAGCTTGATCACCAATGCAAGGGGCATGCAATATATGCACCATTCTTGCATCAGCTCCATCAGCTGGGTCAAAGCAGCTGCAAAAGGTATATTTTGGAGGTCACATTGGACCTCTTGAACTCTGATCTGCAGCTCAAATATTGGAGCCCCAAAAGGTCCCTAGTATCTAAGTAACTAGTATATAGTGAAAGGGTCATGGTCTCTATTTGGCCTGACGCGACGAATGGGAGGCCTGTGCTTTGGGTGCGCAAAGAAGGGAGTCTTAGTTGCAAGCGGCCGCGAGTTGGAAAAGGCAAGGCAAACCAACACACGCACACGCACACGCACACGCACACGCACACGCACACGCACACGCACACGCACACGCACACGCACACGCACACGCACACGCACACGCACACGCACACGCACACACGCGCGTACAGATCCACATCCACATAGCCTTACGCGTGCGCACGCCCTCCCCACGCAGCACTCTACTTACTCGCCACCAGTAGTACTCCAACCACTACCACCACCCTCATACGCCACCACTACTACCACCCTCACACGCCGCTACCCGCGGGGTACAGATCAACTTTCCCATACACTGGCTACGCATTCGCGCCGCAGCTTGGGTCAGCCTTCACCAGCTGCCCTACAATCGGTGGCCTCGACCTCGCGCTTTGCAGCAGCAGCTCCACCACCACCACTACCATCACCACCACTGCCACCACCGCCGACGACCTTGTACCATGTCGGCGTTTGATCAGAGCACCTCTACGTCGTCCACCCTGCCCTCGGCCCGTCACAAGTATGCCAACCTACCCGACGTCGACATCAATGCACCCGACGTCTACGAGACGCCGAGCGTGCCCAAGACCCGGAGACGAAGGGCCAGGGCCCGAAGAGACGACCTGGGCGAAGGCCGCAAGACCGCCGGCGCCGCGGGAAACAGCCGCGACGATGAGGATGACGACGACGACGACTACTCGTTCGGATCTGAGGAGGACGAGTCAGTCGAATCCTCGGACGACGACACTCCCTACAAGGTCCGCAAAGTGCCTCGCGGTTGGACCAAGGCGGCGCCCCGCGTTGAGATCGAGTCGAGCGAGATCGAGCGGACCTCGCTGCGAAAGTTCGAGGCGCAGCAAAAGTTCCGCAATGCCGTTGAGCTCGATGGCAGTTCTAACGACTTTTCCGACCGACTCAAGCGGAATCGGAGGCGGGATCAGGGCGCCGCCAGGCGAGGGCGCGACGCCGGCATCACCACCACCACTTACCAGCTAGGCGGGCCGAGCGTCGAGAAGGACGAGCCCGAGACGCTCGTCGACCGGCTGCGCAGGCTCAAGTTTGAGGCGAGCCTGCTCGAGGAGGAGATCGCAAAGACGTCCGACAGCGCCACGCCCGACGGTGAAGGGAAAAAGGATACCGCGACAACGAGCCCGCCGACCAAAGTCGCTTCCGACGACGTGCCGCTGCCAGAGCTTCTTTCGCAGCTCCGCATTCTCAAGGCCCAACTGGCCCAGCTAGATGCATCAGACCATAATGCCCACGATGCTTCGCTGCTCCGCGACAGGGCTACGTGGGAGTTGCAGACCAAGAGCCTGTTGCAGAAACTGGCGGATGCCGCCACCGCGACGGCATCGCCAAGCTCGACTGTCGAAGAGCGCGCTTCGAACGGCGCTGCGCAAGCCGCCCCGGCTCCCGCGGCGGCCGGATCGACGGCGGCCAGCATGGCTACGCTAGACCGCCGGCTGGCAGAGCTGGAGGAAGCGTTGGGCGTTAATGAAGCCGCACTGGAAGAGGTGAGTGGATCAGTCTGAAACCATACGACGGACGAATGGATGTGGCCGAGTCGCTCGCTGACGCCACTCTTGCTGCCACTGCGGACCATATCAACTCTGCGGAACTCTGATGCTACACAGTCGAAGGCGGCACCGAAACCCATCCTGCCGACGCTGAACCGGCTAGAACAGCAGCTGCAACTTCTTAGCCAGCCGCGGCACCTCGACGCCATCAGCCGACGTGTCAAGGTGCTGGTGACGGAGCTCGAGCGGGTGCAGGACTCGCGGCAGAAGCTGCTTTCAAGCGAAGGGGCAGGCACCGGCGGCACCGGCGCCTCATTGCCGCCCTTCGCCAACGGCGACGACGGCAGGGGCGACGCTTCGACGCCGCCAGGAGGGGCGGCAGCAGCCAAGTCAGGGCTGGCGCCCGAGGAGCTGGCCAAGCTGCAGCAGCTGTTTAGCGTGTCTACGCGGTTGGATCCGCTGCTGCCACTGATCCCGACGCTTCTGGGACGGATGCAGACGCTGTCGGACCTGCACGCGTCGTCGGTGCACTTTGCGCAGACGCTGGACGAGCTCGAGGCGCGCAAGCAGCTGCGCGAGAGGGAGGATCGGGAGGCGAGCGAGCTGATGGCGAAGCTGGAGAAGAGCATGGAGGAGAATGGGCAGAGGATGCAGGATAACCTGTTGGGCCTCGAGGAGAGGATCGCTAGCCTGGGCCTTCGGATGGAGCGGTTGTCGTCTGCCTAGGCACCGGAAGGGAGGGGGTGGGAAGGCTGTAAGGGCTCAGAGGATGGCACTGGATGACACTGGGAGAGGAGGGTCTGCGTTGAGATGCAGCAGCGAGCTGGTGGCGCTTTCAGGCGCCACGGAATGCCATTCGAGTGCTGCCTCTACTGTACAGGAAGTGCGATGCCCGATCGAGGGTAAAGCGTGCAAGCAAGGACGTGGCGGCAACGTATTGATACCGAGTCAGTAGACGCGGCAGGCAGGGATGGAACAAGCTTGCACCTCGACGGGAACCTCTTGGATGTATGAGGGAGGAGTGTAACGAATAAGGGAAGAGAGAGCGGCGAGCTTTGCCAAGCACATGCACATGCACATGCACACCCAGACACCCGAGCGATGCCGTGGCAATCAGGCCGGCGTTGGGAACGTCGCAGCTTCCTTGTGACTGCAGAACCTAGCTGGGAGGCCTCTCTCTCTCTCTCTCTCTCTCTCTCTCTCTCTCTCTCTCTCTCTCTCTCCCTGTGTGTGTGTGTGTGTGTGTGTGTGTGTGGATGGGGAACTCTTTTCTTTTGTTCTAGAGTCGCCAAGCGGACATACGAACGAAGCGGGCAGTGTTGCTTTCTCAACAACGGAAATTTTGAAACGGCAACCGGAGCAGTGTTGTTTGTCGGTTTTCTCTTGTCTTGCACTTGGGCGCGGGGTAAAAATAAAATAAAATAATAAAAAATAAAATTAAAAAAGTGAGCCGTGGGCCAGACGAAAGTGGGTCAGTGGGTCATCATGAGAAGAAACTCGAAAAGTTGAAAAAAAAAAAAAAGGCGAAAAGAAAAGGTGGAGTCATCTGCGTGATGCTGTTGCTGCTGCTGTAACGTAAACGGCCACTGTCAGTGGAGCGCGGCAAACGAACGACGTAGCGGCCCACTGCTTACCGCCTCGTCTGTCCATCGTTTAAGCCGCTTAGAACGGTCCCTGGTCTCGTCCTCAACTCTGCGTGCGAGGTGGGGGCCTAGGCTTGATGAGCGAGACCTTCGCCTTGGTGGGCTTGTCGGGTGGCAAAGTCGCCGTCTCCCCCCTTTGCTGTTCTCTCTTTTGACCCTCCACCACCATCGCCACCGTCCTCGCCACCGCCGCCCTCCGCCTCGTCCCTCCCCTCGTCCCTTTCCTTCTTCTCTCTCCGCCGGATTCGTCGCTGCGTTCGCCCCTCATCGCAGCTGTTCCACCCGGCTCCTTCCCTTCTCTCCCCGCCCCGCCCTCCCGTCAGCCGACCTGTCCAGCACCATGGTGGGCCTCAAGGCACCCGACCTCGAGGAGGCAGCCCCTTCGTACCGCCACCGCGACGATGCGCGCGATGATGCCTCCTCCCTGTCGGCGGAAAAGTGGGCGGCCAAAGACTCGCTCCTCCAATACCTCGATCGCCTCTCGCATACGCTCAACAAGGTCAACGTCGAGAGCATCGGGATCCGGCCCCTCGAGCCCGGCGAGAGGAATAGCGAGACGTGGTGGAGTGTCTCGTTTGTCTGGTTTAGCGCCAACCTCAATAGTGAGTTTTCGGTGGCTGGTGGCGAAAGGTGGGCTCCAGCTGACTCTGTTTTCCCGCCACTCTTCCCTTTTGGCTCCTTTGCGACGATCGGCAGTCCTCTCATTTTCTGCAGGGACGTTGGCGCCCTCGCTCGGCCTCAACATGACGTCGGCGCTGGTGACCATCTTCCTCTTCGGCGCCTTTTCCTCCCTCTTCCCCGCCTACTTTTCGCTGTTCGGCTCCAAGCTGGGCATCCGGCAGATGGTGCACGCGCGCTACTCGTTTGGCTACTTTGGCGCCATCCTCATCTGCCTGCTCAACGCCGCCTCGATGCTGGGCTACTGCATCCTCAACACCATCGTCGGTGGACAGACGCTCTCGGCTGTCTCGGCGCCCGCCGCCGGCTCCGATGGCGCACCTTCGCTGACGCCCACGGTGGGCATCGTGATTGCGACGCTGATCGCGTTTGTCGTCTCGTTTAGCGGCATCCGGGTGCTGCACTACTTTGAGCGCATTGTGTGGCTGCCCGTGCTCGTCTGCTTCTGCGTCGTGGTGGGCGAAGCGGGGACGGGCGCCAACGGGCTCCACATCCCCATCGAGGAGCCGCCGACGTCGGCGCGCAGCGTGCTGGCCATGGGCAGCGTGATTGCGGGCTTCATCATCTCGTACTCGGCGCTGATCTCGGACGTGTCGCACTACCTCAAGCCGGGCACGCCCTCATTGCCGCTTTTTGCGTCGGTGTGGGCGGGCCTGTTTTTCTCGTGCACGCCCATCATCATGCTGGGCGCGGCGTGCGCCTGCGCGGCCGTCGACAATGCGGCGTGGAGCGAGGCGCTGGGCGTATCGCCGGGTGCGTTCCTCGACCTGATCCTGGCGGGCAGTCTGGGCGGCTTTGGCAAGTTGCTACAGGTGGTGCTGGCGCTGTCGGTGGTGGGCAACATTTCGGCCACCATCTACAGCATCGGGCTGACGCTGCAGACCATGGTGCCGCCGCTGGGACGGTTGCCGCGCTTCATCTGGCCGGTGTTTGCGACGGCCATCTTCCTGCCGCTGGCGATTGTGGGAGCGTCGCGCTTCTACGATACGCTGTCCAACTTTACGGCCATCATCGGATACTGGTCGTCGCTGTACGTGTCGGTGGTGCTGACGGACCACTGGGTGGTGCGGCGCGGCGAGTGGGCGAGCTACGACTTGAGCGCCTGGGATCGATGGGACCTGCTGCCACCGGGCGTTTCAGCGGCGGGGGCGTGCGTGCTGGCGCTGGGGCTGGTGGTGCCGTGCATCGACCAGATCTGGTTTGTGGGCCCGATTGCCGAACGGAGCGGCGATCTGGGGTTTGAGGTGGGGCTGGTGCTGGCGGCCGTGCTGTATGCGCCGCTGAGGATTGTAGAAAAGCGGTTGGTGGGTCGGTGAGCACGGCGGGGCCTAGAGGGATTGCGGGATTTCCAACGACGATTCGACGTATGCCTCCTCCTCGGTCGTGTCAGGCAAAGAGGCTGCGGGATTTCCACGCACGGCGTATGTTACGACTATGCTTGGTTGTATACGGCCGCGATAGATGGATTGCGCATGCTACCGGTGCTACGGGTGTAACTACTACTACTACATGAGCTGAGGTCTGCAGGTTGCCGCAGTCGAGGCGAAGGGGTGGGAGTGGGCGTGGCGATGCGTGGGCATGGGATGCTTACGGAGCCGAGGGAAGAAGGCAGGCAGTGTGAGTGTGGTATGCGTTGGGCGTAAATCCGAATCACAAATGGTTCGAATCGGGTGCGCTTTAAACGGCGAACGAGTAAACTAACCAACCCCAACCCCAAGTAACCAAGCAACAACGCTCCACTCGACAGACACTAACAGAGATGTTTTGCAGTTTACCTAGGTAGGTGCTGCTGGTCAACTTAATAGATTACCCAGCTTCTTACCCAGTTTGTGTTTTGCAGCTTACCTAGGTTGGCCAGCTGCATGTGCCCAGGGTGATTGGTTCATTCAGGTTATTTATGTATTGCTTACTAATGCACTCAGTCACTACCTCCTCACACCCCTCTATGGACAAGGGATGAGTGCTAGAAATGTATTGATTGCTCATGTCACCAACCCACCTTTGCTGCCAGGCAACAATGTCCCTTCCTCTGCTCTTCTCTGGCCAGCCCATTGACCTTCTTGATGACAATGATGACAACGACAACAACAGCAGCTTTCTTGACAACATTGCCACCACTGCCTCTTTCCAGACCCAATCCATCCATGCCCCTCTGTTTGTACCATCATCTCAACCCAGTCCTTCACTTTCTTGGTCCTGGTGGCATGATGTCTCTGTTCCTGAAGAAGCAGGCAATAGAAAGCAAGCAAAAAAGTCAGCACATTGGACTCCAGAAGAGAACACCTGGCTGGTCCTTGAAATGAATGCTGCCAGCATCTATGATGTTGTCAAGATGGCAACAGAGAGGCAGGAAGCATGGTGGAGGGTGCACAAGAAGATGCTACCCCTCTGCCACAGTGCCAACTTATCAGAACAATCCATCAAGGCCAAAAAGGAGCACTGGAAACACCAGATTGCTCCTTGCATCCACGAGAACAAGGCCAAATTAATCTTGAAGATGGGGCCAACAACAAAGAGCTTGATCTTGATGTGGTGCTTGATGTTATAGGGGACCCTGGTTCCAAGGGTGATTGGCTGAGGAAGTTGGAGCGGCTTGTTGCAGCAGGAATAAGTTGCTCCCAGAGCATGGGGTCCCTCTGCCTCAGCACTCATGCCAGTGGCTCATGCAAGACCAGTACCTGGTGCTGGGGGTTGTGCCATCTGAAGCGTCAGCAAGCACTGTTTGCCGAGGCTGCAGGCATGGGGGGTTTGGTAGGCTTCGGAAAGGAATGATTGGAAGTCGCTATGCATCATAGTCACAGGCCCTGAGCTCTCCACAGACTGAAGTGTTGATGTGGCAAGCTAACAATGGGCAATGTATTGACTAGACTGGATGAGGGACATCCAGTCTGGGTGGCAAGGCAAGCTAGCTATATATACATGCTTGGGGCTGGCCTCATAAGCTCAGCCCCATTGTTTATCTATGCTAGCCATCCAGCAGCATTGTCGGCACACCCTCACCAGCAGCCCCTATTGGGTTTTCTGCCAGCTGGGTCCTCTAAGCCTAACTATGCTGCCAGAGCCAACACCTGTATGCTACTATGCCTTGCCCTCTACACTACCAAGCCTGTACTGGGAGCAACTTATACTGGTGGAGATAAGTCTCTCCTGTTGATGACCAGGAGCAACTTATTCTGGCTAAACAAGTCTCTCCTGTCTGGCCACTAACATCTACCTAGCCTCCATCCCAGAGTGGCCCTTGTCACAGGCCCTAACAGATGGATGAGGTGGCAGTTGCAATGCAAAGGTGCAGCAAGGCAAGTTCCACACAGCTGGGAAAGTAACAGAAATTGGATTACCACTAGGCCAAAAACAACACTGTTATCAAGTTGAAAGTTGATGGGATGTGCCACATAGTTGAAAGTTGGTGGGATGTGCCACATCAGTGCCAGCTGGCACCCATCATCCCCTGACACATCACCTGTATTTAGACTTCCAGCTCCTCACTCATCTCCTCCCTCCTGATTATCATCATCCACAACCAACCTCAGGAATCCAGATCACCCTCCATCCTCACTGTCTAACTTATCAGCTGCTAGCAAATCCAACACTTTATTCCAACTACAGAAAACAGGAGACCAGAAGGGATGAGCAGGGAGGGGAGGCAGGGAGGGGGAGGGGGAGGGGAAAGGGGACTGGGGCATGAGAGAGGAGGGGCGAGGGGAAAGCAACTGGCAAAGGCAGCCTAGATGGAGCAGTCAAGTTGGGCAAGGACTCTTGCTAGTTATATGTGGGCTCTTCTTGGGCATGTAGGAGCAGTGACTCATGTTGCCTTGATGTGGCCATTTGCAAGAGGTCTTTGAGCAGTACTGGAGCCAAAGACAACTGAGAAAGTGAGAAGGACAATGACAGCCATCAGGATCATCAGGAACAAGGTTTGTGAGGACACTTGCTAGAAGCAGGAGCTGCCTAGTTGCTTACCAGGTAATGCTAGTCATGCTGTGGGCTCTTGTTCTTGCATTGTAGATAGAATGAAGTAATCCTGATAGGAGGGGGTAGGAAGGCCAAAGTAGTCTGTTGTCTGTTTGCCCAAGATGCAGGAGACAACATTATGGAGGAGCACTGCCACCTGGTAATCCTGGGCAATGGGCAACAGCCATGCCCATTGTGCCTTCACTCATTCAAGCTGGGGGAACATAGTACTCACTGCACCAATGGACCATTCCACAGACATGCAGACTCCAGACATTGTGTCATTATATAGTTGTTCTTTTTGTGTGAGGTGTGTGCCCTTCCAAGGGATAAGGAGGTTGCGGTCAAAAGTGTAACCTTTGTCACCAAAGAGGTATAGATGTTGTCTGTCCTTGTCATGCAAATGATGTTGAGCCCATTCCTGTACACAAGAGAGGACCCACACCATCTGATCATGCTAAGGAGCATCAAAAGGCTGGGACAGGAAGCAGAGGTCATTGGGGGTGTTGGCAAACTGCCACTTGAGCCTGTGGACATGCTTCCAACCATTGTGGGCCAACTGCTGCATGCAAGTTGGCCTAGCAATGGCCTGGATCATCCCATCAATGAACCCCCACACATTGCCCTGCACCAATGTTGCCTGCCATGGGTTACTTCCAAGGGCGATCGGCTGAGGAAGTCGGAGCAACTTGTTTGGGTGGGGATAAGTTGCTCCCGCAACGAAGGGCGCCTCGTTGCCGCATGATCAAGTCACTCCGAGGCCTTCTACCATCTACCGCCTCCGGACTGGCACGCACCCGCCTATGCGGCCCTGACAACAACCACCTCGTCACCTCGCCTTTTCCTCGCAACCACCTCGTCACCTCGCCTTTTCCTCGCAACCGCCTCGTCGCCTCGCCTTTTCCTCGCAACCACCTCGTCGCCTCGCCTTTTCCTCGCAACCGCCTCGTCACCTCGCCTTTTCCTCGCAACCGCCTCCTCGCCTCGCCTTTTCCTCACAACCACCTCGTCACCTTTTACTTGTCCACACACGTCGCTGCTGCTTCCTTGCTCGCTTCCCGCCACCTCCCACCCTCCCGTCCGCGCAATGCGCAAGCTCCTCCTGCTCCCAATCGTCTCGTGGCCCCTCCTCGCCTCCCTCCACCTCGCAGCCCCCGCCTTTGCCTGCTCCGACAATCCCTACCACATCTCGCACTTTCTCTCTTCGCCCGACAATGATGCCAACCGCCGCCTCTGGTACGCCGCCGACGGCAGCCGCACCACCGCCGCAGAGCTGGCGCACAAGCGCGAGCAGCTCGAGGGCTTTGCGCGCTGGAGCGGCCAGCGCCGCCGTCTGCCCCGCACCGACGACGTGCTGAGGCCGCTAGAGTGGGGCGACCTCAACATCCTCCACACCACCGACATCCACGGCTGGTACCAGGGCCACACCAAGCTTACCCCGCCCGAGCCCAACTACAGCGCCGACTGGGGCGACTGGGCCTCGTTCTCGTACAAAATGCGTCAAAAGGCGCACGCCGAGCGCCGCGATCTCTTGCTCGTAGACACCGGAGACCTGCACGACGGCAACGGCCTCTCCGATGGTTTCCCCCCCTACAACGCAGACGATCCGGGCGGCAAGGAGGCCGTCGACGGCCACGTCAGCAACCAGATCTTTTCCATGGTCGACTACGACCTCCTTACCGTCGGCAACCACGAGCTCTACAACTACACCGTCGCCAGGGACGTCTACGAGAGCTTCCGACCAAAGTGGCGCGGCAGATATATGGCGAGCAACGTCAAGATCGCCGTCCCGGACGCCGACGATCCCACGCGCAACATCACCGTGCCCCTGGGCTCGCTCTCCGTCAGCTTCACCACGCCCGTCCAAGGCCTCCGCGTCGTGTCGTACGGCATCCTCTTTGGCTTTCGCCTCGCTGCTCCGGGCATCTTCGTGCAGCCGCCCGAACAGATGATCGAGGAGCCCTGGTTCGAGGAGAGCCTCGACAAGGCGCAGCGCGAGGGGGTGGACGTGTTTGTGCTCCTCGGCCATATGCCCGTCAGCGGCGATCCAGCGTGGCAGGCGGTGCGGAGCAAGATCCGGAAGCGGTTCCCCGATACGCCCATCGCGGTTCTTGGTGAGTGGCCGCTGCATCATCGATGGTCCCGCAGGGTTCCGCAGGGGAGAGGTTCCGTGTCAAGCTTGCAAACCCCGTTGCACTTACGCCTCCCCCTTTCCACCGTCATCTCTTGCGATTTCGCAGGCGGGCACACGCACGTACGAGACTGTCGCATGCTCGACGACCAGACCATGGCGCTCGAGAGCGGGCGGTACCTGGAGACGATTGGCTTCATGGGCATTCAGGACCTCAAGAAGCGGGTGCAAGGCCTCGTCGACCGCGTCCGATTCACACGGCGCTACATTGATCCGAACCCGCGCAACTTTGTAGGTGTCAATCGAGCGTCACCGAGAGCTGCTGCCGAGCCCCCTTTTACTAAGAGGGAGGTTTTGCGAAGAGAGAACCGAGGTTGACCCGCCCTAACGACATGCATTGGCAGGCGCACCACCTGGGACTGAGCAGCCCGAGCGAGCTGCTGACGCGCAAAGGGCGCTTTATCCGCTTCCTGATGGACGCCATCTCGGACGCCTGGAACCTAACGCGGCTGCACGGCGTGGTGCCACAAGACTACTACCTCGACCGCCTCCCCTACGGCCACAACCACAGCCTGCTGACGCTGCTGTCATCCGAGGTGCTGCCCAAGGTGGTGCGGCCCTCGGAGGCGAGCCGAGCGCACCGACCGAGCCTGGTGCTCATCAACAGCGGCAGCCAGCGCTTCGACGTGCTCCGCGGACCCTTCACCCGCAACGACCAGTACATTGTCAGCCCGTTCAAGGACAACTTCCTCTACGTCGCCGACGTACCCTGGCACGTGGCGAGGAGGCTGCTCGATGGCCTCATAAATAAGAAGCCACCGTCGGTTGAGGTGGCGCAGGGAGAGAGGGCAGAGGCCAAGGCTTGGTACGGCGCGGGCTTTATCGGTGAGTTTTGCCCATTTCCGTCGCCGCTTCTGTTGTGGTTTGGCTGGCGAAAGGGCGGTTTTTAAGTGACTCACCAGCCACCGAACGCTTCTCGGACGCTTGTCATCGCCACAACAACAGAGGACATTTTCGTGCGGTGGCAAAAGTCGCAATGGGCCTCGTTTCTTTTATCGTCAACCTCGTCGTTGGGCCAGGACGCCGCTCTTGAGGAGGAGCCAGAAGGAAAGCCGGGAGGAACGGAGGAGCACCAACGCATCAAAAAGATGCTCGAGGCGGCGGCGGTCAAGTACGAGGCGAGCGAGCTTGGCGGCCACGCCGAGGGGCCGAGCCTGGGTTACCGCACGATTGATTCGTGCCCCGGCGAGGGGGACGATACGGTGGTGAGTTGACGTGCTGCTTGTGTGAGACTGGGGCGTGAGGCCTGAGGCTCCGATGGTGGGCCGAGTCTGATTTGGGATGCGAGGTGGCTGGCTGACTGACTGACTTTTACGACTGTTATGCGTTTGCGGGAATGGGGGTTGGGTCGCATGTGGGGGACGGATAACAGCATGCGCCGCTGCCCTTTTCGCCGGACCAGCCGGATTACGTAGCCGCCAACCCGGAGCCGGAGCCGGAGAATGAGGATGTCTTGGTTGATGTGGTCTTGTACGTTTCTGCGGGTGTTATGCCTCGTCGTCACCACAACCTCCCCGCTCCTTGGCCGTACAAGGCTTTCCTCTACCGTTCGCCCGAAGAAAAACTCACCACTCCTAAATATTCTCTCTCTCTCTCTCTGTGGACTTGGAATACACGAGCAGTGTCGACTTTATCATGCGGCCGCTGCTGGAACTGATGAACCAGTACGACGTCAACCGAACCTACACGCCCGACCAAGTGGGGGTATGGGGCAATATCTCAACTCAGCTCTTGTACCCGGTATGTTATCCCCCCCCTCTTTTTGTCCTATTTGTGTCCCATTCGATTGCACCGAAACTGACGGTGGAGAGCCGTGGTGCGTTTGTGGTGGCGGGGTTTGGTTGCGCAGAGATACGCCGAGCTCGAATGGCAACCGCCGCAAGGTGCTGACGTCGCTATCCAACAACAGGCACAGCTCGCTGAAAAGCTTGGATACCCAAGCGCGCTAGATGACGGGGGGCAGCTTAAGCAGTCGCCGCAGTTGCACGATGGCGGGTTGGTGCTGCAAGATCACGTATCGTAGAGATCTTATCATATCCTGTACGATGGTTTCCTTGGATAGAAGCGAGAAGCAATACTAGACTTTTCTTTTCCATCTTCTCCATTCCTCAGAAGGGGTAAAGTCGACAGAACAGCCACTACAAATCCCAATCGAGCTCGTCATCCAGTTCCTGCTGCGTCTTCTCCCTACTTCCCGAAACGATGGACCGTCCACCTCTCCTAGTCCCTCCGAAACCTTCGTCGGAGTCGACTCCATCCTCCTCCTGCCGCTGCCGCTGTTGCTGATGCTCCGCGGGGTTTCCAAAGGTAGCGGCTCCCGGGACTTCGGAACGGTCGAGGACGCCTACCGCCGTTAGAAGGAGTTCGATGTCTACTCCACGAAATCCCACGCATACCACAATTTGAGAGAGAGAAAGTGGGAAGAGGGAAGAAGCTTGATTAGGTGACGATAGAAGGTGCGTGGATGGGGAGGAAAAGGGGGGGGGGGATTTACCTTCGCATTTAGTCTTCATACCATCGAGGCCGAGTTCGGGACGCAACCCGACGATTTGGCGGTGCAGTTGACCGTTGCGGTAGATGAGGAGGGTGGGGAGGTTCTTGTCCGGGTAGTTGGGGATGCACTGTATTCGCGCCATGGTCAAAGGCCGTGGTTATATGGGTCGTGGTTAGTTTCGCCGATGGGACGAAGGAGGGGGGGGGGCGTTGAAGGGAAGAAATAGAGACGGGGAGGATACGGACCTTGTCTCCGACGATGCTGACAAACTTGGTGCCGGGGTACTTGGCGGCTAATGTGTCGAGGTATCCCGCCACGAGTCGACACGTGTCGATGCTGCAACGTGAGCCGAGTGGATGGGCTTTCAGTCATGGGTGCGCATACACCGGAAGCTTGTACTTCTTATCACGTCTCGGCTGGAATGGAAGACTCACGAGTCCTTATACAGGAAACACACTACGCCCGTTCCCCTTTTCCTCTTCGCACCCTCTGCATCCCCACCTACCGAACCAGCACCCGTCTCTGCTCTTCCATCGTCCTCCTCCTCTTCCTCGTCGTCCTCGTCGTTGGCGTAAGGATCCTCCTTGCTCGCCTCTGTCACCTCCCTGGTATAGTCAGGTCTCGTGATGGGATACACGCGTCCGAAGCGGTGCCGCTTGCGCTCCGTCGCGAGCTGGGCGATGCGTTGCTGGCGTAATCGCTCGAGGATGCGCTGCTCCTCTTCGCCCACACGCCCTACGCCGTCCTCGTCGAGGAGGAGATCGAGGTCCTCGACCGTCGCCTGCTTGAGCGCCTGGCTGCGCCGCTCCGATTCCGTCGGAAGCTCGGGAGAGGGTGAGCGCGAAGGAGGTTTTTGCGGGATGATGCCGTGCGCTCGCAGCGCATCATGGCTGGTGGAGAGGGAGGAGCGAAAGGGGAGGGTGTCAGCTAGACGGAAAGGTAACGGGGCCGCGTAGAGGGAAGAGGGAGGGGGAAAGGAGGCGACTGACAATTCGGTATCTTCGTTTGGGTTGACCTGGACCTGCATGGTTGGAAGAAGCGCCGGTGGTGGGGGCGTAGCGGTGGTGGTGGTGGCGGTGGTGGTGGGTGGGATAAGCGGCAGGTGAGGCAATCCACGGTGCAAAAGCAGTCGCAAAAGAACCTTGGAAGCCCAAAGCTTGCGAGGTGCAGCGCAAGCGTGGACCGAGCGCGCCGCTTTGCCCTTTCGTGCGCTTTGCCGCAAACCGACCGGATCGGCATCGGCTAAAGACGGAGATCGACAGCTTTCCCGATCTGCACGGGCCGATCATGTTTCTAAAGTGGGACGGCAAGTGTTTGCCTGGCTGGTTAAGGGTGTCGGTGTTTATTCGGCCGAGAGCAGGTCTCGAGGTCGGAACCGCTGTTACCGGTCAGGCTAACTCTATAAGCCACGCCGGAGGCCGCGCGCCCTTTCCAAGGAATGCACGGCTCTTGTCACTCAGAACCACTGTGTGAAGTAGGGTTTGTTTGGCCTGAAAGCAAGCCAAGGAGCGAGAAAAGTGGTTGGCATGAGAGGACTACGCCAGCGGCTTGCCGGTACTTGGTATGGGAAGAGTGTTAGTATTGCAGACTCACATTCGACTCGGCGCCACCCATGCCAGTTGCATATGCAGCTGGCTGGCTCGTGCAGAGGCACACGCTGCCACCGCCGCCACCACGCGCGGTCGGATCCATACCAACGCCCCGCCGAGCTTTTGGCTGGTTGGTTGGCCATCTTGCCTTACGTCGACGTCGGCGGTGAAACGTGAATGATGGATTTCGCGGCAATGCAACAACGACTTGGTTGGACGAGGGTGGGATGCAACGACGCAGGCTTGGCTCGCCATGGTCGCTGTCTCCATGGTGGAATGCATCGTTGTCGACGCAACCTTGGCCAGTTGAAAACGACACGCGCCTCGACAACAAGCAGCCCGCTGCACGCTGCAACGTTGATTGTACAGATTACGATTGGTGGAATCATAACAATCGGAATTGTGAATGTTGAACGTAAATGATTCTTAATTAGCGTGGGTGGTTTGCTGGGCCAAAGCTAGAGCGACACCGACTGTAGTTAGCGCTGTCGAGGGTTAGGGTTAGCACGGCTTCGAGTTGCTGCAGGGTCGTCGGCGCTGCAATCGGCGCTGCAATCGGCCGTGCCTCGGCGAGTCGCGTCTGCTTTTGGCCGAGGCGCGCAAGCCAGACGCCTACAAACGCAAGAAAAAAAAAAAATCAAATGAAAAGACGCACCCGCAGAGTGACTACAAAGTTAGATGGGAACAGGGGTGTGTGCTTACCCACAGAATTCATGATTCACATTCAGGTCGTGGTTAACATTGTACGCTACGCTTACCCGCAGAATTCATGATTCGCATTCAGGTCGTGGTTAACATTGTACGCTTCGCTTACCCTTTCGCCGTAGCCAAGTAGCGGCGGCAGTTGGGAGTGCAGACAAGTGCAAGTGCGAGTGTAAAGTGGCCGCTGCATAGTTGGTTAGTGTTGGTGTTATTTGCGCCTGCCTCGCTGCTCGCCTTCTCCTAATCAACACTTTGCCGTGTTCGACCCTATACCGCATCTGCACCATCGCCTCAGTTGCTTTCACCTGCCCCTATCCTTCCCCTCCCATCCCCAGCCTCGTTTCCTCTCGTCTCATCCCCATACCCGCTACCATATCCGCTCGTTTACCTCCTCTCGCTTCCCTGCCGCGCTGCTCACTTTTCTACTCCTCCCCCTTTCTCCTCCCTGGTCCCTTGAGCACCACTCTATACCCGCCTTCGCTGCTCTCTCGTGCGGCCAGCGCAGCGTGTTCAGCCCGACCGCAGTAGCGCAGGCTTTTGCGCCTCGCAGCCTCCTGACCATCCCCACCTATACCCGCCAGCCTGACATGGTTGCGTCCCCCAACCATCTGTGATGATGCCGTCCATCTCAAAGCAACCTGTCTCCAAGGCGGGGCCCGCGCCCACCGCCGATCCTTCGGCCAGAACACCAACTGATGCTCGCAGCCTCACCGCCGAGTCCCTCCAGGTGCTGCACCGCTTCCTCTCGTTTGCCGATCCCGCCGCCGCCGACCTGCTGCCCATAGACGCCGAACAGCACTCCCGACACAACCGGCCCAACAAAGGTACCAGTAGAGAGGTTGCTATCGCCGACTGGAACGTACTCTACTCGTCGGCTCCAGCCTCCAACCCGGACGGAAAGGTGGCCCAACCCACCGCCGGAGATGTCTCACAGCCCTTTACCCCTACCCTGACGGTGAGGTCACATCCCGACCCCAATCGCAACCTCTTTAGCGTGCAGTCCGTCATCCCGGGCGTGTCGGCTCGTCAGTTCTGGTCCCTCATGGCCACCGCAGAGAATCGCAGGCTGTGGGACAGCACGGTCGAGGAAGGCGCCGTTCATCGATGGCTCGCTCAGGAGCTCGAGCAGGATCCGAGCGACGGTGCTTCGCAGCTCCAGAGCATCGCCGAAGCGACCGCGGTACGGGTGGAGCTCTTCCGCTTCGGCAGCATCTTTATGGTGGCTAAGGCCAGGGACATGGTATTGCTGAGTGTTGATGCTCGTCTGCCCCCGCTCCAAGGGCCGCCGACGCCCGAGGCACCTCTCCGGCTGGTCTCGACCTCTTGCAGCGTCGTCGATCCAAGCCTTCCACCGAGGAAAGGCTATACTCGGTTCCCGCTCAAGATTGGAGGCTTCATGGTGGAGGACCTCGGCGACGATGGCCTTTCGGAGGAGCTGGTTGCGACAGAACAGACCGGTCCCAAAAAGGGCCTCAGGGCGCTGGCAAAGAGAGGCGCCTCGACCGCCTCGAACTCCACTCGTCCGTCTCCGGATGGTCTGGGCGCCGATGGAGGCGCGGGCGCTTATCGCTACCGGGATCCGCGAGGCCCCGCCGTGCTCGTGACTCAGGTCTCGGATCTCGGAGAGATGGCGGCCTGGGTGCCGGCGTCGGTAGTCAAGATGGTGGCCTCGACCCTGGTCCCGCGCAGTATCGCCTCCATCGGCAAGGTGACCAAGACGATGCAGGTGCATCGCGTGCTGTACGAGGCGGCTCAGGCAGACCCCGACCAAGGCAAGAGGGTGCGACCCGACTGGAACCTGCGCGAGAAGCTATCGTCCGGAGGCGGGGAGTGGTATGTCCATCGGCCGCTGCCCGTCATGATTGGCACCGGCTGCCTATGCTGGTCAAACGCAGCGTCGACAATGGGCGGATCCGACGAAGACGAAGGTGAGACGGGAAAGGACGCGGGCGATGACGGTACAGCTTTGGACGACCCGATGCACCCCGATCCGATACATCCTGATCCGACCTCGGCGCCCGTCGAGGGCAATACGGAGGCGGCGGTCGACGAGGAGGCGGTGGCACCTTCGCTCGCGCAGGAGAGTGTTGCGCCTCCGCCCCCGCTGATCTTGCCCGCGTTTGCCACCCCTCTGCCGCGGAACTCGTCCCTACCGGGGACGCCGGCGGTCGCCAGCCACGCCGCCCTACCTATAACGTCGACACAGGCGACGGACCCTATGGCATCGCCTAGCAAGAACAAGCCAGGCCTATCGATCGACCTGCTCGGCCTCAACATGCCTTCGTTCCGCGCTGCTGGCCCCATCTCGCCCTACGTACCGGGCCGATCGCCGGGCATGTACACCGACTCGGACGCTGGTATCGACGACATGATGTCATCAATGTCGTCCATCTCCACGCCCGGACGAATGGCTGGCAAGTTCGGAAGGCGGTTCGACCCGGGCTTTTCTATCTCCCCTTCCGAGGGCGGCACCGAGACGGTGCCGGGATCGGTAGCGGCTAGCGAGCTGGAGGATTGGGGCATTGGCGACTACCTGTCCAAAGGCCGGAGGGCGCGCGACTTCAACCTTTCAAAGCAGCTCTATGCGCTCACCAACGAACCTCTGCGCCGTTCCAATCTGATCCTCACGCCGGACAGTGTCGAG
The DNA here is from genome assembly GCA_026284005.1 of Thecaphora frezii. Taxonomy (NCBI): domain Eukaryota; kingdom Fungi; phylum Basidiomycota; class Ustilaginomycetes; order Urocystidales; family Glomosporiaceae; genus Thecaphora; species Thecaphora frezii. The sequence goes on along the minus strand of JALNIF010001218.1, from coordinate 3,217 downwards.
CAAGACAGAGGCGAGGCGATCGAAGAGCTTGAGGCGGATAGTACGGCAGAAGCCACGAGCCCGCGCCCCGATGGTAGCCGCACACGGCCCGATGTGACGCCCAAGGATTTTACATCGGAGACGCTGCCCTACGCTGGCAGCTTCTCTCCCGCCGACAGCTATCGGGAGAGGGCGCTATCGCTAAGTCCGGCGACCAAGACGGCCAACTTGATCTCGCAAGAGCTCCTTGATCAGCACGGGGCCAAGGAGCTGGACCGCCGTGTGAGGCGAATGTCGCGCGCATTGTTGGCAGAAGTCGAAAAGCGACATCGATGGCAGCGCTCTGGATCGGGCCACGGCTCTTCGGCGTCCGAGTCGATTCCCCCCATCGGCTCCCTTCGCACGCACGGCGAACCCAATCGTCCGTCGGAAAACTCGGAGCGTCTCGAACCCAAGGAGGACATCATCGACCTGCTGGCCGAGGCGCTCAACCAGAGCCTCCCCATCACCCAGATCCTCGAGGAGGCCGGCCGCGAAGCTGACGATCGGACGAGCGACCCGTCCCGCGACCGCAAGCAAGCGCAGCTGATGCTTGCTACTGCTCGATCCGTCAGCGCCATGCTGTTGACGGGCTCTGACGCCTTCGCCATGGCGCTCGCTCCAGCAGCGCGGGAAAGCCTTGCGCTCGGATTCGACGGCCTCAGCACTGCCTCCGACGCTTCGGAACCGCCAACGCCGTCGGTCGAAGGCATGTCACCCTCGAGCAGCATGGTGGGATCCAGCAAGGCAAGCTCGAGGCTGGGAAGCGGGCTCTTGCGCTTCCCCCCAGGGCCGGATGCGCGGCAGCCCGGCTATTCCGCTCGATACTCGCCCATCCGCACGCGCAAACCCTCGGTCAACTCGGTCTCGCGGTCCATCTCTGTTTCGAACGCCTTTGCGAGGCCCGACATTGTCACCACGGTGACGCACGCCATCTCGCAATCCTACGTTTCGAGCGCATCGACCATCTACTCCAACGGCGACGACAGCAGCCCCGCCGACAACCGGCTCGCCGACAGTCTCTTCTCGCTCGCCGCGCGCAGCGGCCACGCCAGCCGGCTCAGCAACGATACCATGACGAGCCAGTCGGATGCGGCCGCGACCGAAGACCGTCGAGCGGTGGAGAAGCTCAAGGCGCTCAAGGCCAAGCAAGTCGCGACGCGGAGGTCGGTCCACCACCAACGGGTGGCCTCACGTCTGGGCGGTAGCGTGGTACATCGCAAGAGCAATTCTGCGCTGCGGCCAGGAGCCTACGCGATGGTCAGCGGCTTGCTTGGCATGGCTTGGTCCGGTCGGGCCGCGGCTGACGTTGGCGACGCCTCTGCTGTTGCAGCTGCCGCCGCGCCAGAGTCGTCGCAGCCAGACCCTCAAGCGGACCGAGTCGCCAATGGGGCCACGGCCGAAGCCGCAGTGGGCGCATCTCCTCGTGTCTTGATGCCGACGCAGGAGCAGGCCGCTGTGGACAAGCCGGCGACACCGCCGCGATCGTCGTATTTCCTCGCCGCCGCGCCATCGGGCATGGCGGCGCGTCCGCGCATCCCGGCCCAAGGTTCCATCGGCCGGCTCAAGTCGCGCCAAAACTACCGGCTTGACCTCAACTCGAAGCTGCACCCTTTCCCCGGCTCGGCGTCGCTCGGGCAGTCGCAGGGCAAGAAGCTACCGCCCATCCACGCCTCGGATGAGCAGGCCAAACGGGCCCAGCAGATAATGGCGAGGAGTTCGAGGTACCGCGCTCCAGACGATGCCGAGGGCAATGGCGGAGACAACGAGGAGGACGAGGAGTGGGAGGAGGAGAACGACGAAAACATCCCGCCGCCCGCACCACCACCGGCGCCCGTCGAGGCAAAGCCGCAACAGGACAAGGCGGCACGGGGATGGTTGAGAGGCTATTGGTCTTCGGCTCCCGCGACGACGGTGCCGGCTTGCCAAGGTTCGGCCGCAACGAGCTCCAAGGTTTCGGCCTGACCTGAGCACGCTTTTTCTGTGCATCAGAGCCTTTTTTCCCTTGTCAGCTGGTCCTCCCGATGGGGTCTGGATGCCAGCAGCGACTCGGGTTAAGGGGGCCCATGCTCGATTTTTTCACGTCCCTTGACCCTTTGGATACGCATCCGCATACACACGTCTACAGATTTGGTCTACAATCATCCCGGCTTTGCCGTATCGACATTTCGCTTTCGTCGTGGTTTCCTTTGCTCATCGCTTTGTCTCGCCGCCAACCCTGGCAGCTTTTACCTTTTTGTTCCACTTTTTTTTCGATGGACCGCCTTTATCACTCTTTCCCCCTATTTTTTTTTCTTCCATTTTTTTCCTCCAAACGATACCACCGGAATCCCCTCTTTTCCACTGACGCTCAATCTAACACGATGCTGTGCAATCGCAAGGCATGATTTGATGATTTCAGATTTTCGCTGAGGCGCGTGGGACGGGTTGTGTGTTGGGAGCGGAGCCATGGGTTGCTTTGGTTTGGTCTGATTTGATAGGTTTTCTTTCAAAGATGGCTCATTCAGCCTTGCCTGCCGGGAAGGAGGCCTAGGCAGCGGCCTTGACGACGCCCTCCGAGAAGCGCGGCGCCTCTCCACCACTCAGGATCCCCTTGCCACCCGCCACCGTGTCCTGGTACATCTTGACCTCTTCCTGCTTCCTCTTTGGGTCCTCGACGTCCCTCTGCAGCTCCCACTCGAGGAACTCGTTGGTCATATTGGCCTTGAACGCTTCGTCGACGACGCCCAGCCTCTTTGCGTACTTGGTAACTTTGTTCCAGTCACGCTCAACGTTCGCGCAGTCGCGGCTAAAGTAGACGAAGCTGCGTTCGAAAATGCGGCGCGAAGTGTCGGACTTGAAGCCGGGCTGCATCCGGCACAGGTCGGCCCAGGCGTCGTGCGGAGAAGAGAGGAGATGGTCGTTGGCCCGCTTGATGGCGCGCATAAAGGCACGGACCCGGTCAGGGTGGGCGGAGAGGAAGGGGAGGTTGCCGATGTAGAGGATCGAGCAGAAGCAGCAGCAGCCGAGCTCGGCGAGCTCGTCAATGCGCAGCATCTTGACGTCCGAGGCAGGGCGGGATTGAGAGACGCAGTAGGCTTCGAGCTCTACCATTTGTACGTTTTCCAGTCTGCCCGAGAGGTGAGGCGAGGAGCGCAGGGCGATGTATTAGTGGTTCGTCGTCGACAGGTGGCGTTGATTTTTTTTTTTTAAAAAAAAA
>JALNIF010001206.1:0-14475 GCA_026284005.1 Thecaphora frezii | reverse complement strand
GCCAAGAACGAAACCCCACCCTCACGCTGCCGCCAAAGCCCTCGCCTGATCGAAGCCGACTCCGCACTCCTTTAAAACATACTCCGCCAGCGCCCTCATCTCTCTCCACTGCACCTTCTTAAGCTGCTCCATCTTCCTCGTCGCTCCACACGCCGTCGTTGCCCCCTTCCCCGCCCCACCGCCAACCAGACCCTCGACCTCATCAACGAACCGTTTCGCCCTCCTCGTCGCCTCCTCATAATCCTCCGCCTCATATAGCGACGGTACGACCGGATGTCGGAACTGGCCAAGCCACCACTTCGAGTTCCAGTAATCAGCTTCTCGGCGATGGAGGATCGAATGGATGTAGTCCGAAGATGCGTTGCCCTCGTCGTTCTGCACCACTTCGTGCGCCGATACGAGGTCGTCGTTGAGCAGATGTAGGATGCCTAACACGCAGGGAGGGTGCGGGAGCGTCGAGATGGTGTGCTGCAGCGAGGCGTCGTAGGGCGATGTCGGCCGAAGCGAGGGGAGCGGAGTGCGGGTGAGGAGCGGATACAGCGACGCCGGTAGCGCGGTGGTCATTGTGGGGAGCGAGGCGGCGGTTGGGCGAGTTGAGAAGAGCTAGGTTTGAGATGAGGTCGGTGGATAGTTGGTGGCATAAGGATGGCTGGTGATCGGACAAAGGCGAGCGAGGCATCGACGCCCGCACCGACGAGCGAAACGCGGCCGCGAGGTGGAGGTCGCCTCTGCCATCTCTAAACGGAAATAACTAAGCAATCACGCACTGGCCAGGTGTTGCGTCACGCGGGAACGACGTTGGCCGTGGCCGGAGCCGACGCATTCGCCATCGACGTTGGCTTTGGCAGGTGACGATCAGATCGCAGCTGCTGATTGCGCCGCGTCGTATTCGGGCTCAACTTTCATGCGCGCGTGCGAAACGATCCCGAGCTCATCGTGTGCCTGCCCACTTCAGCTTCCGACCTCTATCGGCGATGGCGGTGGAGGCCCGATGGCCCGGTCCCGAGCCTCACGACACGTACTGCGTCGCCGTAGCTACCTTATGACTTCCCCGTTGAGTCGCCCACCGGCTTTGCATCCATCGCCTCGAGCTTGGCCAGATGGTCGACCAGATCGTCGATCGGCGCTCTCTGCGCCTCCTTCCTCTCTCCCTCCTGGTTGCTCCTCTTGGACTTGGAGTCGGGCACCATGACGCCGCCGCCTCCGTCGGCCCAACCCGGCGCCAAGCGCTGGAGCCTCTGCCTCTCTTGGAGCTGCCTCTCCTCGTGCCTCCTGCGTAGGTAGTCTTCGTAACTCTCCTGCAGCTGCGCGATGGTGGCCGAGGAAGGGGTTTTGGGGTCGAGCACATACGACTCGAGCGAAAAGGGGTAGACAAAGTAGGCTGAGATGTCGGGCGGCAGCGGGTGGAGGTCCGAGGGGAGCCGGATGGGCGCGGGCACCGAGACGCTGGGTGACTTGATGAGCGGGATGCGAGACGCAGCAGAGTAGAGCGGGTTACCGTAGCCCGACGAGGTGACGTGGCCGTTGTTGCGGCCGTTGGTGCCGGCTACGGCCGAGGTTGGGGAGGAGTGCGCCGCGAAGGCAGCGGCGCCGGTGGAGTACGACATGGTGGGACAGCCTGCCGAGTGCGCGGAGGGAGGACGTGAACGCTGGGCTGGCGATAGGTGTAGGTGGAACGCGAGGTGCGATGGTGGGAAGATGTGCAGGAGAATGCTAAGAAATGGACCGAAAGAAAGGCCAATGGCCGCTGCAACCAAACAGGCGCCCACTTTGACGCGCTGCCCAACGTGCAGGCTGGCTTGTTACCTTTGTTATCCCACTCCCATCACGCACAGACCTGCCGCAAGCACATATTACCAATTATGAATCACAATCGTGAATATGGATGCAAATACATATGATCAACTTACGTCGTCACTGTGTTGCCCCGGAAACGACGCAATCCCGGTCCATCTTCACGCCTCTCCACCAGGCCATGGTGTTTTTTTCACCCATTTACCAACCCACGCATCCATGCACTCGTCCCGACCACTACCGCCCTACTACAGCCCTACTACAGCCCAGCCCGGTAGACCAGGCCAAGAAACTTGGAACCCCACAATCGCGAGTGTCGCCAAGCCCCTTGAGCCAAGCTCGAGAAAGAAAGCAAAATTTTAGAGAAAAAAAAAGTTTGAAAAAAGGAACGAAAAACCGCAATCCCTCGAAAGGGGAGAAAAATAACCGCATCACCCACGTTGCTCGCGTGGTCCCCCACCGCAGTTCTACCGCTCTTTGGTTGTACGGACCGGGCGCGGTGCTTTCAAGGCTCTATGGCTAGCTCATCATGGAATAATTTTGTTCTATATACCCTGTTAGACAACGGGTACCTTCAGTTTTCAGCATTCCTGTATCGGGACCTGACAAGACAAAGAACATGCAATGGGACCAAGGGAGTCACGATGAGGATGCAGGGAAGACGAGAGATGCGAGCAATCTATCCGCAAAACAGCCGCGTCTAGCGTATTGACGGGCGTGTATGATCCAACAGATCCCTGCTGGACGGAGGGTCACTTCTCTGCGTGCCTCTCCTCCATGATCTGTTGTAGAGCGTCGAGCGACAAAAGGCAGGCAGGGGCGCAGGCGAAAGTCAATTATGCGGCTCTTTTGACTCCTCGAGCATCCTGGCGTTTTCAAAATCCTGGCGCTTTCAACGTACCTTCAGTAGTAGATCCTGCAAGGCACGAAGTGCGATCGCCGGGCAAAGAGCAAGGGTGGCGTGTCAGTGCAAGAGCCTGGATCGGCAAGACCATGTCGGCATCTGTTGAGCTCGTCGGAGACAATGCAAAGTACACTCACCTCTATCCTGCGGTTGCTCGCCTCCATCTCGTGCAGCTTCTCCATCAGGTGCCGCGTTTCCGTCAAGTTGTCGCGCGCCACCGGTGAAAGCGGCTCCCACCGCCCAACGGCCTGTCTGTCCTCGGTTTCGCCGCTTCCGTCGCCGTGTGCGTTGGAGGCCGCCGAACCGAGGCTCTCCTGGCTGTACTTGGAGCTGCGCTCCGGCGCCGCATGCGCAACCTCACGCTCCTGCGGCGGCTCCGTCGGGTAGAGGCGGTTGTAGAGCTTGGCCAGCGGCGAGCTAAGGGAGCCGAGCGCGCGGGGCTCGTGCTCTTTGCGGTACAGCTGGGCCGGTTTCGCCTTGTGCGGCCTGTGGTGACCCCGTCCCGCCGGCCTTGCAACATTCGCCGCAGGCGACGTGAGTCCACTGGGGCCCTTGGTGCCATCCCCAAGCGATCTGTTCCGCTCGGCCGCCGGAATGTCTAGTTCGGCCCGTGCTTTGCTCCCGTCGTCGTCGATTCGCTTGTCCGCGTGTGCCTGCTTAGCGGCGCCCGGGCCATTGACCTCGCGATCGAGGCGCTCGGCGGCTCTCTCTTCCCAGCTGCCCTCCATCCCGCGGCCACGTCTGGTGTTGGACGACTCAGAGTCCGAGTCGTCCTCGCTCTCTTCGCCGGAGTCCACGTCGCTGGCGCTGGTGCTCGACGGCGAGGGTTGGTAGTCAAAGGCGGCCTCGATGACCTCGAAGCTGCCATTCCATCCGTCCAAGCTCGAGTTGATGATGGGCATCCAAGAGAGGAAGCTCTTGCCCTTCTCCGCCGTCAGGCTGAGGCCCGTGCCGAACGAGTGCAGCTCAAAGAAGCGAATCACTAGCAGCACTGGGAACGAGGTGAGTCGGATCATGAAGACGTTGATCTTGTGCAGCCATCTCGGCGTCAGCACGTAGCTCAGCGGCATGACGACGAGCACCGCCAACAGGTTCAGCGGAGGCTGGTAGCTGAAGATGGCGTCGGTGGTGATGCCGGCCATTGTCTTGCAGGCGAACTGGTACATGGCCTCCTCGCTGGCGTTCATTGCCACCACCTGGAACGTGTTAGACAGCAGCGAGATCAGCACCGTCAAGAGCAGCGTGTTGGAGAGGATCGTAAAGAGGATCATCAGGGGCGGACCAAATTCAAGCGTGAAGCTCTTCGCCTCGTCAAAGCCCAGGTAGCTGGAACCAAACCAGACCTTGAGCATGAGCCACAGGACCGCCTTGAACGTCCACCGCGGCTCCGAGGCGAGCGAGTAGAAAGCGTAGGCGAACCCTGAGAAGCAGATCATCGCAAGCACCGTGAAGAAGGCAAAGTCCGAGATCATCGCCTTGAGGCTCAGCATCACGACGTTGTCCTGCACCAGCGAGCTCGCGACGCGCGGACAGAGCAGCACCGCACCGAGTGCGAGGCAGTCGAAGCTGAGTTCGCTCCTTCTGGGCACGCCGTGGCGCAACGCCGAGATCCGCAGGCCGAGCCAGCATAGCGAGATGACGCAAAAGGAAAAGTCGAGCAGGTTGTAAAACGAGCTGAGGTAATGCGCCAGGCCGCGCTCCTGCAGCTGCGCCAGCTCGTCGACCGAGAAGCCGAGCAGCCAGAGGGCAAAGAGCGTCTCCTGCACCGTCCAGCTCGGTGCGCCTTTTTGCGCCAGCGCCATGACGTAGAGGAAGAGGATGACGAGGAAGTTGAAGAACTCGAGGCGGTTGCGGATGCTCGGCACGCGCAGGCGGAGGTGGTTGAGCAGCGGTGCCTTGTACGGGTCGTAGATGCTGAGCGGGCGCCGCTTGTAGCTGTCGTTGACGATGGCATGCGACGCCTGCACCTGCGACAGGACCACCTTGCCGCTCCAGATGCCGTCAATGCAGCGTTGGCAGAGGGGCGAGCTGATGAACTTTTTCGCTTTGGAGAGGATGGCGAGCTCGAGCGTTGAGGAAAACTGCTCGGCGGGTAGCCCTTCCTCCCTGATCTCGTCGAGCGAGATGGCGGAGGAGGCGACCGCCAGATCCTCGAGTTCGTCGTCGGTCGCGCCAGAGAGCGGGTGGAACGAGGCCGAGAGCGCCGTGACCAGCTCGAGGCCGTCGTTGGAAAAGGTGCGGAGCAGCTTGATCGAGAGCAGCTCGCAGAGCGCGGCGCGGGTCGAGTTGACCGATTGGAACGCGAGGTCGCGATTGGCCTCGCGCTGGAAGTGGATGCGGTTGAGGAGGAGGCAGTAGAGGATGGCGATGGAGCGGAAGCCGCTGTATTTGACGGCCAGCGGGCGTACAATCGTGAAGTTGAGGTCGACGCTGGTGAGCTCCTCCCACGTGAGGTGGGTGTCGATCGTGGTGCGGAGGTCTCTGCGGATGCCCTGGATCATGTGAAAGACATCTTGGCGCTCGACAACCTTGAGCAGGTCGACGCCATCGTCGCCGTCGGACTCGATCAGCCGATCGAAGCCCTGGATCGAGCTCTGGGCGGAGCGTTCGGGACGGAGGTAGGTAGAGCTGGCGCCGTCGATGGCGGCGGCGTGGTTCTTGCGCTTGCCCCTGCGTCGTCCTTTGTGGGAGCTCCTCCTCGAGGCAACCGAGGCGGCGGCGGTGGCGGAGGCCGAGTGCGGGCCTGTGTCTTGGTAACCCGGACTCATGCTGAAGATCGATGCCCTGTGGATTGAGAGGGGCCTCTTGATGGGCTGCGAACGGAGCGACGAAGCAGAAGTCCTCTGGGAGACGACCTTGGACATGCGCGGTGTATCCTTGACGCCAGTTCGTCGATGCAGCGGTCAGCTGGCTTTAGCTGGGCCTGCCAGTCGATCCAGCTGCTGCTGCTTCTACGTCTCTATGGCCTGCTCGTTCGGCTAGAGGGCGATGAGCTGAGAACACCCTCGGGCGACTCGGTGTGGTAGGCACAAGTCGGAGTGCGAGTCAAAGGGGGATAGTCCTGGGATCAGGAGTGGGGGTAAGGGGGTTGGGGGAGAGAGAAAGAGAGAAAAGGGCGGGAGGGAGGAAGAGGAAGGGTAGAGGAGCTAGTCGCCGCGGTAAGACGTAGATGGTGGCTCCAAGTAACGCAAGATTGCTACGGCTGCAGCGCGAAAGGGATCTTCGGTAGCCACAATGCTACGCCCCGCGTCGGGATGTGGCGTGGGCGAGTGAGGATGTATGATGTGATTGCTTTTGGAGGCCGTGGCTGTGTGTTTTGACGTTGTCCGCAGCAGGCTGGCGTTGGACGTGGGCGTGGGTTGACAACTCCCACCTGGCTGGGGTGGGTTGGCTGGGGTTGGCTGGGGTTGGCTGGGGTTGGCTGGTTGGCTGGTTGGCTGGTTGGCTAAGAGGAGGAGTGTAGCTACCTACACACCGCACCAACTTGCAGCACTCAACTACGACCTTTAGCTTGTGCTTGTCTTGCAAAATGCACCTCACGACTTGATGCGTCGGCGCCACGCTGCTGTTTTGTATACATAGTTAGCTAAGTTATGTATTTGCTCGCGCCCTCGAGCTCTGCTGCATGTTGTGGGCGGCATCGTCTTGGGTTTATACTATCACCTTTCATACCCTCGCCGTAACTGTGTGTAATTTTAGACATCAAAAAGCACTTGGTCACGCAAGGGCAGCGTCATGCAAGCCTGCCAAACCTCCACCTTGACCTGGCCGCCTCACCTTGGCCAGTTTGTTTCCGCCGGTTCAGCAGCGGAACCGACGATCGTCGCGAGCACAGTCCACCAGCCATTCAGCCAAAAGTCTATTCTTTTTTCTCTCGCCCAGCCCTCGAATAGGGAAAAAAAAAAAACAAAACAAAACAAAACAAAACAAAACACAAATCCCCCCTCTCGTCGGTAAAGCAGAGGCGGTGTGGTGCAAGCACAGATCGTCGCCGTGTGGGAAGCCATGACTGTACGTCTAACACAGCGCCTCGCTCTCTGCCCTGACTTGACCCGCCATCAGCGTGGGCTAACGCTCCACCTCCAACCCTTTGCCCTAGACCTTTCCAGCCTTCGGACACCGGAATCCCTTCCGCCTGCTGCGCCGGAACGTATCGCCGCGACCATTCCCCCACGCCAAAGGCGTGCCGCGCTCCAACCCCCTACCGTTGCGCTTCATTACTCTCTCGTCGACGTCGTCGTCCTGTTCCGCAGGTGTCCTCCTCATTTTCTCCACCTTTGCTGGCTCTCGCTCTCGCCGGCGTTCGAGGTCGGTCACCATGTCGCGTCTCTACCTCCGTCTGCCCAACCTGCCGTCGTTCCACCACACCATCACCACCTTCCTTGGTTTCATGGACCTCAAGATCGGCGCTCAGATCCTCACCCTCTTCGCGCTCTTCAACAAGATTGCCGGTGTCTACGGCATTATCGCCGTCTTCCAGGGCGGCACCTTCTCCCAGGTGGCCCTCTACCTCTACTCGATCGCTACCATCGTCGTCTTCCTCTGGGGTCTCAAGGGCATCTCGGATGAAAACGCGCAGCAGGTATTGACCTATGCCCACCTCTTCACCCTCGACCACCTCGTGTCAAGCTTCTGGACGCTGCTCTTCGCCTTCAACTGGTACCTATTTGCGCCGCACGACGGTACCCCGACCACGAAGCAGTCTGATCACCAGACTGGGCTGATGGATCTGATCGAGAGCATCGAGGGGCAGTACTCGACGCCGGAGCAGATCGCCAAGCTCCACCACGACAAGCTCACCGGCGATGCGCGCAAGGCCAGCGCAGAGGCCATCTGGGCCGAAGAGCGCGGCTTCGCCGCTGGCGTGCTGGTCATCGGCTGGCTGATCAAGGTGGGTCACCGTACCTCCGCGCCTGGTAGTCGGCATCGACGCTTACCGGGCGACGTTCGGCCGGTACATGGCTACCCTGTCCCACTCGCAGCATCACTCACTGACCTTTTCTGTGCACCGATGTTGTCCCGTTTGCTGAACCGTTCCACAAATCCCCCTCCCCGGCACGGTGATATCGTTTCCAGATCTATTTTGCCTTGGTCCTCTACTCGTACGCTCTTCACCTGCGACACGGCACCTACCGCAACCTACCCCTCTCCAAGGCTTCGTCCTCGGCGAGCCCGTTGCAGGGAGGTCGCCGCGGATCGGGGCGGTCCGAGTACCGCTACCACCCCGTGCTCGAGGAGGAGGAGCTGGAGACGTGGAGCGACGATGGTGACGATGGTGCAGCGGCGGCAGCGCGGATGTCGACCGCATCGGGAGGTCGCCCCGATGCTCCATCGTCACCCGCGGCCGAGGAGCCGGGCCGTGGCGTTAAGGCAGCGATCGATCGACTAGCATCCTAGTATATACATTAGCATGATACCCCCCCTTCTTTTGGGCCCCCTGGACATGGATGTGACAGCAGCAGTAATGAACAACCGGAAATTAGCATTGTGGCGGCCATCCCCGTTGTGGGCGGCAGAGCTCTGGGCACGTTTTCTTAACGCTGATGGCGCGCACCCGACCATCGCGGCACAGCCAATACAAGGGTGTGTGTGCGTCTGAATGGGCACCACTCTCCCCTGAGAATTCTGCGATGGTGCTATCGAAGGCCGATCCATGGCAAGTCGCGTGGCGAACCTCCTGTGCCACGCTCGTCGTAACGGGTGTCGCCGACCTCGGTCTTCGCGGACGGCCAACACCTTCTCAGCGGCGTGGCCGACGACGACCCATACAGAAGGGTGATGGGGTCGCTTAAGCCGAGAGGGTGGGATTGACCGCATCAACTCAAACGGCGGCGACGGTGGTGGCCCGGCAGGCATTTTAGAACTCGGAAGACGGCCATCAATGTTCGGCCGAGGAAGCTGTCAAGTGTTCCCACGGGTCCTCATTTTCAAGCAAGGAGGCCAGCTCGAGGTAAGTGCGAAGAAAAAGAATTTTGAAACGAGACGGATTTTGGATGCTCTGAGCGTGTAGTTGCACCTCTCGCCGTGACTATTGTGTTGAGAAGACTCGGATATTTTTACAAGGCAACGACTTGGAGTGCGATCGAATCTAGGCCTTGATTTGGAGTAGTGTTACAATTCGAAAGAGAACAGGGAGACCAGGCGAAATTGAGCGTGACCCGCTGACACAGAGAGGGTTAGGCACAGGCGCAGGCAGCCTCGACCCAAAGCGCGCACCGTCGGCACAGTCGGACGCCAGTGAGGAGGGAGGTGGGCGGAAAGAAATTATTGCCAGGCCAGCGCAGACGACGGCGGCGATCGTGAGCCAGAGAAAGCGACAAGCGATGGAAGGTGGGCGACGGGAACGAGGCCTGGCAGGCGGGGCCAGGCTAGGCGGGCGGGCGCGGAGCGTATGGAGAAGGTAGGCAGGCTCGCGCGCCGCCATCGCTCTCCCTCCGCCTCCGTCAAGTTTCCCAGCAAGAGGAATCCCATCTCCCCCCCGCCCTTTACACCAACCCCTCCCCCGCCAACCCCGGACCCATATCAGCAGCCATGGTCAGCTCGTCGCGACGCACCCAGCGAAAGGCGCACTTCAGCGCTCCCAGCCACATCCGAAGGAAGATCATGTCCTCGGCTCTCAGCAAGGAGCTCCGATCTGAGCACGGCGTAAGTGTCGCCAAAATGCATATTCGTCTGTACGCCAAAATGTTGTCCAGCACGTAGCCCCGCCATCCGCCATGATCCACCTCTCGATCCGCAAAAGGGCGATCAGTGCGCCTTTTCCTTCGAACTTCGTCCCCTGCGATGGAGAGGCGAGGGACGGTCCTACCAACGGCAACAGCATACAGCGACAGCATCGAAGAGGTTTGCTTGCCCCGATAGAGAGGACGGCCCGGAGGAAGGATGCAGGCGAAAATGCGGGAAAAGCGGGGAAAGGCGATGCTTGCGAAGGCGGGAAACGGCGGTCCTGCCAAGGTCGTCCGAAGCGCAAATAGTTGACAGGAAGCGGTGGCAAGGGAGCCTCTTGAGGGGCATATGCGACGGTTGGTTGGGCGGAAAGCGACTCCCCTGACCGTGTGGTCAAGAGGCCGGTCCGGAAGATTCTAGGAGAAGACCTTCGCACAGGCCTCTTTGGGGATGCGTCTCGAGCTTGGCCCAGACTGGCTCCTTCCAGCTCCAGCTAGAGGCGAATGCGGGTTGCTTGGGGCTTGACAGAGGACGAGGTCTGCGTTCCGCTTCGGCTCTACGCCGAGCGCCTCGGCAGTGCTGACGCTTCTGTCTTGCTCTCTCGGCGGATGCAGGAGCAGCCGGTTTTCGCCCAGACATGGCCGGTGTCCGTGGCCTGTCGGTCGAGCGAATTCTCAGCAGCTTTTGACGAGGTGGAGCAGGGGTTAGAGGGATGTCTTGGCGGTGGGCGTCGACCATCACAAGTCGCTGCTTTTTCGATGCTGTCGCCTTACGGCACGCCGGCCAACATTTTGCGAGCTTCGACGTATACGTGCAAGCTGGACAAGAGATCCGATCCCTGACCCGTATCTCTCTTCATTGTTTGTTTTTTTGGTGACGGCTCGATCCTTTCTCGCATCTACAGATCAAGTCGATCCCTGTCCGAAAGGACGACGAGGTCCTGATCGTCCGCGGTTCGTCCAAGGGCTCCGAGGGCAAGGTCACCCAGGTCTACAGGAAGAAGTGGGTTATCCACGTTGAGCGGGTTCACCGGGAGAAGACCAACGGTGCCACCGTCCCGATCCCCGTCCACCCCTCCAACGTCGTCATCACTAAGCTCAAGATCGACAAGGACCGGTAAGTATCACCGCCTCGAAGCCCCGTCAGGACATCGAGCTGGGGCGATGCATGGACGCTGTGGCCACACGGGTTCCGACTGCAACGGAGGTTGCCGAGGAAGTGTTCGCTGGTCAACGTACGCACTAGCGAAGCTCCTCCGGCGCACTGAACCGCACGCCGACGAGCTGGGATGCGTTCGTCATTGGAGCACGGCACACGAACTGCGTCGCTTACTCCTTCCACCTGTCTCTCCTTTTCTGCCTCCCCTTGTCGGCGCGTTTTGCCACCACCACAGCAAGAACATCATTGCCCGCAAGTCGGGCAAGAAGGCCGAGGAGAAGAAGGACGGCGACGTCGAGATGAAGGACAACTGAGCGTGCAGAAGATCCTCTGCTAGCTTTGGTTCGTCCTTTTCGTCATTCGACTGCATCCTTCTATTTTCTTTTTGACTCCTTCGGTGAGGTCTAGGAGGGAAGCTCGGAGGAGATAGGTACCGCTTTCCATAGACGCTGCCTCTTGCTCGGAGTGTCGTTGTTGTGAAGCGGCGCTCGCTCCGCTCGTAAAACGGAGGTACGAGTGAAAAAAGAGGACGGTCGGCTGGGTGTGACCGGACGGGAGTCTGCGATCGGCTTGCTGGGCGGGCCAATGGGACTGATCGCGATCCTCGAACGGCTGCACCGGCTCTCTTTCCCCACTCTTCCGTCTCTGGCGGATTGCTGCATGCCTTCTCGCCGCTCGGCTCGTGCCAGGTCGCGATTCTTCGGCAGTCCTCTGGAGCTCGTTGCTCCCCCACCAGGCTTCTTTTCTCCACTTTCACTGCTCTCCTCCCCTTTTCTACACAATACGCATACGCACCTACGCACACACCCGCTCTGCTCGGCGACGACCTGTCTTCTTGAAAAGCATGTACACCTATCCGACCTCTCCGATGCGCTTTCCTCCCTGTATGACCGACCGCTCTATCGTGGATCGCAGCACCTTTTACCCTTCACCTGCGGTCCACACGCGGACGAGCTCTTGTCCGTTTCTTCCCAACTCTGCCCGCCCAACTCCCCAAAAAAACAGACCCTATGTACCAAACCACTTCTAGCCCCGTTCCGGTTTCGCTGCGAGTGGTACCGTGGTGCTGTCAACCGTGGGAACGCCGGACGGCGATTTGTAGAGATCGCCTTTGCACGGAGCCGAGCACGGTTGCAACCGTTCGCTCTGCTGATGCACCCCACGGGTTTGCATCGACGATAGACATGCGTGATGCCCGGCCGGCCGAGTGCTCCCTGCCATTAGCGGGCACCGGCACCGGGTCCCCCGTTCGGCCGTGATGGTCGATGGCTCGGCATGGTATCGCAAGCTACGAATTGCAACATGTGCGTGGACAGCAGGGACCGGTTGATACGGAGCTCCCTCCCCCTTTCCCTCGCACTCATGGTGGTGCTGGCCTTCTTTCCGGCGCACAAGATACCAGGCCCAGATCGACGTATTGTTTGAGGCTGCAACTGTGTCACGGCATGACTGGTGTCATGCGTTCCGAAAGCTAGCCTGGAACCCGTAGAAGGCAATCCCCATGGCCTGCCTCTTCGCACCGGGCGCGAGCCGCCAGTGCAACCTCCGCACCGACCAATCGGTCCTGGCATCGAGGACCTCGATCGGCAAAATGGGGTTTGGGAATCCCCCCTTTCCAGGGTCTAATCACACCATCACGGCGCCCGCTTCCTCTCCGTCCCTGCGCCGCCGCCCTACCGGTTCTGAGGTTCGGATCGAGTCGAGGCCAAGCACTTGCCTCGCACCAGCGTCGGACGCATTGGTCCAAGGGCAAACCTCTGGTCTGACTCCGGTAGCAAAATTAAGTGCCTGCCTCATGTGCTACGGGGTCGCTTGAACTTCGCCCATGACGTCCACTGGCAGTTTGGCGAGAGAGAGAGACAGGGAGAGAGGGCGAGCGTGGTATCGATAGGATGCCAAGGAAGCGGCCCCTTCTCTGATTGCAAGGGTCATGGGTTTAAGGACGATGCTTCGGGAGTTGGGGCTTCACAAGCAAGCGCACGTCGCTCATATATTATTTCTTGTCGAGATGGTGTATGCGGATGGTGTGCGTCGATGCTGGACGGCGACCCCTCTACCGATGCGACGACGGCGGTAACTGGTCCTCCGATTTGGGGAGGACGGCAACTGCTCTTCTCGCCGGTAGCGAAACCACGATCACGGCGTACGTGAGACCGACGTTTGTTGCGAGCTCGACATTGCTATGCTGGTGTAGCTACATGCTTCCGTTGTGGTGACTTGCAAGTGGCGTATGTGGGCGTCTAAGTAAAGGGCGATTGCGATCCATCGGCCCAGGGTGTGCTACGCGGCCTAAAGGGTCGCCACCGGACCATGCGCGAGTGGTGGGATACCCAAAAGATGGCGTGCGTGCCAGCTGGCGAATTGCGCGATTCGTCGCAACCACATTCCACCCAACCGACCGGCCGGCTGCGGTTGCCAAACAAAATCACTTCTTATTCGAGCTCCACCTTGCTTTTTCTTTCGTATTGTATTATTTCATCGTCGTTGTTTTCCCGCGTCCTTTGCAATAAAGAGAGTAGTTAACCTCAGCCTCGCTCTGCCTTTGAAGCCAAGCCAGGTGTACCACTTTGCAAGAAAATTCAAGGTTAGAGAAAATATGATCGAAATGGATGATTACCAGAGAAAATTAATTTTTTTTTGAAAAAAAAAAAAAAAAAAGACAAACAGGAAAATGCATGCGCAGTTGGGGCCAATGGGCGGAAAGCGAGGCGGTCAGTGCTGCCTTGGCGCTGGGCTGCGTTGGGCTGGCGTGGGTCAGTGGTGCTGCTTCTCGTGCGTTTTCCCTCCCATGTCGCCATCGCTCGTTGGGCGGAGCGCCGCCTTCCCTCCTCATCCACCTATCCCCCCTTTCTTCCCCCCACAACAGTCCACCACCCAAGCGCACTTGCAGTCGTGCTCGCATGCGGCGTCGAGATGCTGCGACTCCACCACGTAGTAGCATGCTAGACCACTCGGTTCCTCCACAGACGGCGGCCGCCCGCCAGCGAACGCTCCGCGATGGCTCTGCGCAGCAAGCCCCCTCTTCACTCCATTCTACCCTACCTCCTCCTCTTGTCACCCCATTTTCACCGCTGTCCACCACACTGATAGCAACACAGAACGCTGACATCTCCGCCGACGGCGAAACGCCGTCGTCACCCTCCCTGCCATCTAGGAACAGCACCACCACCACCACTACCACCACCACCACTACCACCACCACCATCGCCACCGGCGATACCGCCAGCACCTGCTACCCTTCCAAAGCCATGGCATCGCTTAGAGTCGCCACCCCTCCCGCCCTTCCGGCGTCCATCCCCACGCACCCTTCTTCCACCTTGGACATGGGCCGCGATTTGGTACCCGAGTCGGTTGGGATGGGCATCGCCGCCGCTAGCGATGTCCACGGTCAACCGGCCGTCGCCAGGCTCGCTTCGATTCCTCCGCCAACGACGTGTCTCCAACCCTCGACGTCAATCGCCGCTGGCTCCGAGACCTCGGGCGAAGGGTGGAGCATGATGCCGCGATCCGACCCTGGATACAAGGGCAAGGATCCGGCCGAACCCACCAACCGCCGCTGCGTGCCGACGAGCGGAGGGTTCAATCTGACGTTTCCGGACGTCGCCTTTGGCGAACGGGCCTCGCCGGCAGTCATCTCGTTTCCTCTCCGCGGTGGTCTCCACGGGGGCCGCAGCCGCAGGGGCAGCCGGGCGTTGGCGCCGTCCGGCCTATCTCCGGCTCAGGTGGACGACAGCCCAAACCCTTCTGGCCTGCACCGCGGCGGCCTCCGCGGCGTCGATGAGGGCCTCGATCGCCTGAATTCGGTCAAGGACGAGCCGAATGCCTCTTCGAGCCCCGTCAATGGCGCCGAACAGACCGGCTCCATCTCCTCCCCCGGTACGCCTCTGCTACCGCCCGCATCCCGCAAGCTCTGCGTCAGGCACCAGCGGCAGTTGGTGGGTTCGGCCGGATCC
>JALNIF010001192.1:0-19153 GCA_026284005.1 Thecaphora frezii | reverse complement strand
GGGTGGTTGGGGTGGCCAGGATGCGATGCGATGTGCGATGTGGAGCGAGTGGGCTTATGGGTGAGTAGAACGAGGATATGTGATGGTGATGGATTGGAGAGTTGACGTGGCGCGTTGGATGGAGCATGATGGCCTGCGTGCTAATTTCATTGCACCGTTCCCATCCATCCATCCAACTGCTTTTTCCATTGCTTGATTCATTGCAACCTCACCACGCCATTGGTAGCGTGCGGGACGAGGTACGTCTATCTGATGGCTAGCAAGGAGCCTAGCGACCTCACACGATCCAGTGGCTGTAGGTTCGGTTGGGGTAAACTCTGACCACGCTCGAACGGCGTCGTAGAAGCACGGGGAGGCGAGGGGGGAACGAACGCTGTCAGTAGCGTGAACATTTGCTTGCCCCCTTCTTGCGCCTTGTCGTGTCTCTTGGCTCCACCATGGCACAGGGGTGGATCGAGACCGCATCCCCACCTCAATCTAAGGCGAGAAAGGTGGACTGACGTATCCCACCCCTTGCCTCCACCCGCCAGCCAGCCCCAGACAAACGACGGGTTGACGCAGGTCGTAGATGGGTGCGTCAACGCTCTACCCTCCCCTCCCGAGGTGAGGGTGTAGACAGGCGAAAGGGCGCAAACCAAGCAGTAGCGCACCAAGGAAGCCCATACAGCTTCCGCGATCCCCTTATCTTCCCCCCTCCCGTCTCCTCCCCCTCCTTGGAGTTTCCGCCCCTTGTCGTTTTTCTTCTCCTGCCTTTCTCCTTCTTGCCTTTTCTTGTTCCACCACCCTTTGGCGGACCGTTGCCCGTTGGGCTACCTTGACTTTCTTCTTCCACCTTCCATCTTTTCTTCTTCTCCGAGCCATACCCGCCCCCCTTACCTTTACCTTTGCTTTTCTTTGCGGCTGGCGACAAACTTTTCGATACTCTTCTTCCCAACCTCCAAGGACGCGAGGCTTGACTGGTTCTTCCCGCTGCCTGGGGCTTTGCTTGGTGCAGACGGTTGGCCTCTGTGAGGTTTTCGACGTCGACACACCCCATAACTCGCCCTTTTATAACCTGCTGCGAGACGAGGATCAAGAGGTGGATACAGCGCCGATTTTCGTGGGACGGAGCTGGTTCTCTGTCGCCAACCAACCCTTTGTAGCTTGGCTTCCTTTCGACCCCCCCTTGTCCTATCAGCCGCGGATTCTCGTTTGGTTCCATCTTGATCTTGTTTCTTGGTTATTTCTTCCTTTTTCTTCCCTTTTTTTTTACTGTAAGTGTGAAGATGAGCGAGGTCCTGACGTCCAGTAAATCTGACATCGCCTTTCCCTACCTCCTCCTCTTTGCCGCAGCCTTTTCAACCTAGACAGCGAGATGGTTTCGCGCACTTCGTCCACGCGCTTCTCTGCGCTCCGCCGCTCCGCCCTCCTGGCCGCCACCGCCGCTTCTCTCGCTACTATGCTATCGCTTCCCTCTCTCGTCCTCAGCTCTCCCTTGGATCGCCCCCCCTCCCATGGCAGGGGTCGCGACCCGTTCGAGTTTGCCGACCTCTCTCGTCCCATTGCGCCAGATCCAGAGTACGCCGCT
This sequence comes from Thecaphora frezii, assembly GCA_026284005.1. Lineage (NCBI taxonomy): Eukaryota > Fungi > Basidiomycota > Ustilaginomycetes > Urocystidales > Glomosporiaceae > Thecaphora > Thecaphora frezii. Next base: position 17,586 of record JALNIF010001192.1, on the reverse strand, counting down.
GCCAATCATGGCCACGAGCACGGGCACGCTGTTGCCGAGGCGGCTAGCCAGGCCGGCACGGACGACGATGACGTTGACTCCCGTCCCTGGGACAACGACGACGACGATTGGTGGGGCGCCATCAGTGCCGGACCGGGAGGAGTGCATGTGGGCGACATTTTCGCTGGGCCCGGAGGCGCGGGGATTGTGGGAGAGGTGTATGCGGGTCATGGAGTGGCGTGGGTGGCGGGGCGCGACGAGGGAGGGCGGGAGAGGAAGAGAGCAGAGGGCCATGCAACGCCGTCGAAGCAGGAGTCCAAAGCCGACCCACGCTCGGAAGACGATAGGGGTAAAGGCACCAATGCCAACAGCAAAGGCGACGTGTGGACGGACGAAGCAGGAGCACTCGGTTGTCCGGGCGGCGGGGATCGGCACGCCATACTCTGCAGCGCAACGGCGGCTTCCTCGCCCTCACTGACGGCGCGATATGTCCAAGCTACTCAACGTTCAACCAACCAAGGAGCCTCTCTGAGCCGCCACTCTTTGTCCCCTTCCACGCCTACGCCCGCTCCGCAACGCACCCATCCGGAGCGGGTGGGCGAGCGCCGACACTTTTCCCAACTCGCCTCAGCTTCGCTGGCCGAAGCGGATCTCTTCCCGCAATTCTCGACGTACGTCACCATGACGCACGCCACCACGAGCTGGGTCAACTTTGGACCCAAATCCAACCTCAACGCCACCATCCCCGCCGCTCGTTCGCGCGCCAACAACGATTCCGGAAACGGACAGGCGCCTACCAACATCAACAACCCCGATTCTCCCGATCTCGGGTGGTTGGATACGTTTGTCGGGGCGGTACCCTACAAGAACGGCGATCTGGCCGCCTCGGTCGTGTGGATTCTGGCGACGTTGTGCCTGATCCCGCTGCTGCTGATCCGCATGATCCGCACGTCGAGTTTGATCAGCAGCGTGCTCTTCACCATCGTCATCTACATGGTGCTCATGCTGGTGGGATTCGGGATGCGCGCTAAACTCGCCGATCAGACGCCCACCACGCCGATGATGGAGGCGATGACCATCATACTGGCTATCCTGCTCCCGCTTCTCCTGGAACCTTTGATCGCTTTGCTCAGTCTCTACTCGACGCAAGCCGGCAGGCAGACGGGCGTGCCCACCGCCGCGATGGCGTTGCGCGTCTTCAACTTTATCGTCTTCCTCCTCTTCCTCGTCGCGGCGGCGTACGATGCAGCCTGGCTGAACTCGTGGGACAAGGCGCTGCGCAACCGCCATACGGCACAGGAGCTACCGCCCATCCAGCCGCCTGGTGTCGTCCGGATCGCGCCCGTCGCAGCCGCGGTGATTGAGCTCATCCTCATCCTAGGCACTGCGCTCCTCATCCCCGTCGCCCGCGGCGACAACGGCAACATGAGACCGGGCGGGTTCATCTTCTTTCTCCTTTCTCTGCTTCTCCTTCCTTGCGTCTACCGCATCCTCCAATCGCTCCACGCCACCGCCCGACTGTCCGAGGAGAACGGAGACGGCCTCCACTCGACCGATCTTTTGCCGTTTTTTTCCGGAGGCTCGTCTAAATCCACCACGGACGATGAGCGCGTTGCCAACGGCCTTTCTCTCGCCCCGCAGGGCATGTACGGACCCTACTCGGACGGCATCGCGTGGCAGCAGCTCCAACTCACCATGGCCAGTAGGGGGTCACCCCAGACGCCTGTGATTTTCAACCTCGTCTACGTGTTTCCCATGTGGTTGATGGTGTTTTTGCTCTTCTTTGCACACGCTCCCGGTGGCAAGAAGAAGGACAACGCCGATGGAGACGGTGGTGATGCCTAGTTCGCAAAAGATTGGTAGAGACTTTGATTTCGTTGTTGCTCGATAGAAATTCCACCCCCATCCGTTCCCCGTCTCGTTTCTGTAGATATAATTACCTAGTTACCTTCCCTTTACACTCACCTTACACCCCCCCACACCCCCACACCTAGGCATCCAATTGTCGTTTCCTCTCAACCAGACAATCCCGTAAGCCCCACGCATGCCCGACGAGTGCTCTTCACGTCCTCGCAATTATGAAGACCCACACATCCGCACACATCACATACATATACGCCCTCCTGATTCCCTCACTTCACACCACCTTCGCTCGACACACACGCACACACTGACCGTATCCCATCCCTCGTGAAACCATATCGTTCGCGGGCCCAAAACCGCCGGGGAAAAGACGAGAGTAGAAAAAGAGCACCGTCTCATGAGGGTCGATTCATGATGGAGGCTTAGCCCCTCCCTCGTGGTTGGTAAACCGGCTACGCGCCCGGATCCTGGCACCGTACTTGTAAAACACGAAAGGCAGCGGCACCATGAGGATGTTGAGGCCCGCCAGAAACGCGCTCGCACCCACCACGCCCATCGCCTTGTACATCTGGCCCGAAAACAGCGGAAATGCAAAAGCCCAGCTGCTCCGCACCGCCGAGTTGGCCGCCATGGCGCTCGCCGCCACCGGTCGGTAGGCGTCCACCTGTCACATGTCCAAAATCGCCCAGCAGTGCGGGTAGGAAGCGACGAAAAAGAGCAGCGGTAAGGCATCAGCAGCGTCCGTCAGCAAAAGCAAAGCGATCGACGGGACGCGCCGGCCGGCGCTTGCCACTTACGATAAAGGTAAACGTGGCAGTGTAGATGTAGCCGATGGCCGTACCGATGGGGATGCCGGCAAGGATCGGCACGATCCAGTGCACCGAGGCGTACGAGGTAAAGGCGAACCATAGCATGCCGATCGGCATCAGCACGGCGCCCACCATGCCGACGGGCAGCCGCGCCTCGGGCGGCGCCTTGCCGTCGGGCGAGGCGCGCGAGGCGGCGGCGTAGCGGCGCGCCCAGTACGGCATCGTACCCAGCGCAACGACCTGCCCCATGCCGAGGCCGAGGAACGAGAGGCCAATCTCTTGCAGGTTGAAGCCGTGCTGGCGAAACACGATGGCTACCGTTCGGCGAGCGCGACGTCATCCACAGAGAAAAGGGGGCAAGGAGCAAAGAAAGACAAGAAGGGAGGCAAACAAGGCAATCAGTCCAACCTTCTGCTAGTTTCTTCTGGCAACTACCGCCTCGCTCGCGGCACTGCGCTGGTGGACGTACGAAAGGCGATAAAGAGCAGGTAGAGGATGCCCAGCAGCAGCGCCGACCAGATGCAGAGCAGCGTCAGCATGTACTCGTGCACCAGCAGCATGAAGGGCTTGGTGCAGCTGGCGAAGATGGTGCGCGTGATGCTCTTCCGGCCGATGCTGCGCTCGTGCGCTGCGTAGAGCTTTTCGTTGCCCGTCTGCTTGCGCAGCTTCCTGGCGCGCTTGGTGAGGATGATGGGCGCAAACGTCTCGGGCGCCAGCAGGACGAGGGCGAAAAGCGTGCAGCCGGACCAGATGTTGATGAACCAAAACGTCCACCGCCAGTCGGTGTTTTGGTTGATGAAGCCCGAGATGATGGGCCCGGCGACGGGCCCGATAAAGGGCGAGATGGTGTAGACGGCCATGGGGAGAAAGACGTTGTGGCGCTCAAACACGTCCGACACGGTGCCGCCGGCGACGCTGAGAAAGGCCGAGCCGCAGAAGCCAGTGAGGAAGCGAAAGACCAAAAACACGGCGAGGTTGTTGGCAAACGACACGGGAAACCCGAGCAGGAAAAAGGCCGAGTAGGACCAGAGGTAGATGGGGCGGCGGCCGTAGAACTCGCTGAGCGGCGCCAGGAAGAGGGGCCCGAAGCCGAGGCCGGCGACAAAGAGCGAGAGACCGAGGATGGCGGGCTCCTTTGCAACGTGGAACTCGTCGGTGATGCCCTGGTAGGCGTTGCTGATGACGGACGAGGTGCAAGTGACGCAGAACGAGGCGGCCGAGACCATGGCGACGTTGGACCACTTGTGGACGGTGCTCCATCCGAGCGGGTTGTCGGGGTCGGCGTCTACGGACGCGTCTGCCCAGGTGACGAGGTAGGGGTCGGGCTTGGGCTCGTGCTGGTGATGCGGGAGCGAGGCGGGGTGGAAGGGCTGCAAGTGATTGTGGGCGTGGTGCTGGAGGTAGGAATGGTCGAGCGGGGTGGTGGCGACGGTGGGGAGGGAGATTTGGTCTACGCTTTGCGCAGCGGACCTCGGGCTTTCGGCCATGGTGGATCAGGGAGCCGAGGCTACTGCGGCGAGGGCAAGAGCGTGGTGGGGTGGAGTGCTTTACGGGAACATGGCCCGGGGAGGAGAAGTTGGGAGCGAGCGAGGTTGGAGAGAGAGAGGGGGGGAAGAGAGAAAAGGAGAGAGAGCCGGGCGGCGTGGAAAGATGCCTGTGATTCTCGTTACATGTTCTCGAGGTTGTAGGTTATGGGAGGTAATTGGGAGGTAATGGGAGGTAACGGGAGGCAATGGGAGGCAATGAGAGGTAACGAGTGGTAATGGGAGGTAACGAGAGGTAACGAGTGGTAATGGGAGGTAACGAGAGGTAACGAGTGGTAACGAATCGTAACGAGTGGTAACGAGTGGTAAGGAGTGGTAATAAGAGGCAATGCACGGCGGTGTGGAATACGTGGCTGCTGAGCAGCTGTCAAGACGTGCGTGCCAACCACACAGTGCGTCGGCGTTAAGCCATCACATGCAAGCAAGCGCTACATACATAGCATCGTCGCTAGCCGCTTCCGCTCCGCCATCAGCGCCACATCAGTGCGGCGTATTGTTCGGCTCCACTCGGCCCACAAACGCGCACCAACCCACACTTACGCATACGATCCAATACAAACCACAAATCAATTACCCAATCCATCACACATCCTCTTCACCTCCGTTGCAACCAACCAACAATCAACAACCAACATGCAAAATTAACCTCCGAGCTGCCAGCCTTGCCTCCGCCTGCTTGCGCCACCCGCTCCGCTTAAACTTTGGCTACACTCAACCTGCGCCCCGCCCTCTCACCCCAACCTCACGCACGCCATGGACAGCCAACGCACGCACACGCACACGCACACGCACACGCACACACACACACACACACACACACGCGCGCACAACTCACCCTCCTCTCGCTACCACGACGCCACCACGACGCCACCACGACGCGATTCTGCCACGCCTCCATCGCTAGGCTCGCCCCTCGTATGTACCCGTATACAGATCCTTGTTCCGAGCCAACCACACCAACAATCGCCAGCGCCCTGGCCCACGCCTCGACACCCGGCTTTTACTCGGCTACTACTCCCTCTCTCTTAGCCGGCCTCCCTCGCCCGCTTAAATCTCCGTCGCCGCGCGCTTCGCCTTCCTTCCATGCAACAATAACATACCAATTTCTATCCTTGGCCAACTTATCCCCGCCATTTCTATTCCCTCGTACTTCTAACTGCCGCTTGCTCGCTATTTTTCCACCGTCGTTTCGCATTTGCATACTTCGTATTTCGGCATCTCCACCGCACGCCTCAGCCTTGCTCCGCCGTGGTGCGGCTTCGGCCCGACAGGTCCTTGTTCCGCTTTCCCCCTCTGCTAATCTTGTTCGCGCCCTTCTCCCAAAGCACCATCACCTTGCCGCCCTTTTCAACACACTGGCCTTACAATCGCAAACGAGTGCATTTCAACCAACCAACAAGACCCCCAGCCCAAAGCGCCTCCCCCGTCACAACCACGCAAAACAACCTGCCAACCAGTCGACAGGCGCAACCATCCAGGCGGCCCTACCACCCTTAATATGCAACAAGAATGAGTAGAGACAGACGAGCGTGGCCGCATCCAAGAGAGAGAGCCACAACCAAGACAGCAAGAGCGACAGTGATAGCAGCGTGTATCCAGCAGAGCAACGCGGCAGGCGGCCACACCAACAGAGTGGCCAGTGGCCGGCTTGTCAAAACAGTAGTCAAACAAGGGCAACATGGATCGGCCAAGAAGAGCAAACTATAGTGAATGTGGCGTCACAGATCAAAGGAGGGGGAGGGGGGTTTTGTTAAAACAGCCCGAGAACAGTCGACTGGTGTGTGCCGGTTGCTTCGGCAAAAGGCCATCTCAGCGTGCGCATGGCTTCTGGCAAGGCCGAACCAAAACACAGCTCTTCGCTATGGTAGAGGTCAGCTCTACGGCCCAAACGCGCCGTTGCGATACGGATGACCCAGCGCCGAGCCCCTCTCGGATCCCGAGACCGAGCTCGGAGCGTCCGGGCTCCCCTCGTGCACCGCGATCCTGGTCGCCTCGGCAAGACGCGCGTGTCGTCGCTGGTCATCCCCGGCCGGCTTCGTCGTCAGGTAGGCGACATCGTGCGATTGGCCTCGAAGTGGCTGGCGGTCCGCCCCGCGCACGTGTCGGGAGGATTCGTGCTGCTGGCGTCTGCTGCTGCCGCTGCTGCTGCTACTGCTGGCGCCGTTGAGACTGCTGACCCGCTGCAGTTTCCCTGTACCGCCGCCGCTACCGCCATCGCCACCGCCCTGCAACCAGCTCGGCAAAAGGGTCGAGGACCGCGCTTCATCGAGCGAATGCGTCGAGTCGCGATGAGGCCCATCGTTGACGGTGGCTGCCGCCGCTGCCGCCACCGCCGCCCTATCCTGGCTGGAGCGTCCGGGCCGCCGATGCAGTTCCAACGCTGCCGTCGAACCAGAGCGAGCGTTTCCCGGCTGCGGATTGGACGGGAGGTTTCCCTTGACATCAGCCAGCTGGATCGGGCTCGTGGCGAGCCCAGAGATGATCTGGTCTGTTCGGTGACCAGCTGGCGCCGCCGATGCGATCGACGACGACTCCCCTGAAGGGACGTCGGCGAATTCGTGCGCCGCCCTCGCCTTGCTCTTCCAGGTGAAGAACCGGCTGGTCAGGTTCAGGTTCCGACTTCCACGCCCATCGGGGACCGGATGGGATCGAGCGGATGGCGAATTGCTCGTGCTGGACTGCAAGCTTTCGGGCGATTGCAACGGCAGTTCGGGTGACCGGCCAGCGTCCTGAGGGGACCGCTTCCTGAAGAGGAGCTGCCCCGCCTTACTCGAAGGAGCGAGTGGGTGCGAGATCTCAAACGGCCCGTCTAGCGTCTTGCTCCGGCGATGGGTCGGTTCCGTGCCGCTGCTCGAACCGTTCGAGAGTCGCCCCAGCCACAGCCTGGTTCCGACCAGGTTTCGGATGCGCGCATTGTCCGGTGGCGGAGCAAAAGACCCCTTGGAGCCGGCGCAGACCCTGCCGGGCAGCCCCAGATCGGACGACGTGCGGAGGTGGCCTCGCGCCAGCTGCCGGAGGCGGGCGGCGCTAGCGTCCTGGCTGCCGAGGTCGCATCCAGACGGGCTGCTCCCCTCTGCCGACGTGCGGCATGGCGGGGGCCGGGGTGCTTGGCGTGGATGCATAAACATTTGGCTGTCGACGGACCAGTCGCCTAGCGTGACGAGGCTGCTCGAGCTCTGAGGCGACTGGCGCAGCTCGGTTAGGCTCTTATCGTTCTCGATCCGCTTCATTCGTCGGTGCAGCGTCGTCGCGGTGGCGACTGGCGAGCTGGCCCCCTCGACCGAGCCATCGGACGCGGATTTGCCGATCGGTCGGTCGCGGTCCGCGGCTTCGTCGTTGATGTCCTGCGGCGACGGCAAAGGCTCCTTAGGTTTGGGCTTTATCAGCGGAGCGCTCGTCGTTCTGGCCGCATCCTCGTCGATAAGCTCATTGAGGGTGCTGGAGCCTGAGCTGCGCTCAGATGGATGGCGGGTGGCTCCGTTGTCCGGATTTTCATCCTTCCCGCTGGCGGCCTCGGTAGTCGCGGTGTCGGTCTGAAGCGACGAACGAGCCTGCTGCAAGTTCTCACCGGCGGTGTCCATCCATTCGATCGGACAACTGCTGCCATCGCGATACGTTCGCCGTGCAGCAGCGATCGCGCTTCCGCCCGGGGAGCGGTCGGATCGGCTCGTGTCGCCCACGGTAGCCTGCACCGACTGATCAGCGATCTCGCTGTCGTTCTGCTCGCTGTCCGATTCCGAAGTGCCCGAATCCTCGTCCGGAGACGGCCAAGAATCGGCGCTTTCATCGAAGAGAGGCCGGTTGTGTTCGTCGGATAAGAGGCTGCCCATCGGCTCGGTCTTGCGCGAGTCCGAGATGTCCTTGGCCAGCTGGATGCCAATCAGCTCCGACAGCGCCAGCGTCGAGTCCGGCGTGATCCCCATCGATGCCGGCGAGAAGCCAGCCGCGTGGCCACGGCCCTTCAGCGGTGTCTGCGGTGCTAAGTAGTCCGGATCACCGGCGGGGTCGTGGCGGCAGGTTTGCGGATCTGCCTCTGCCGAGCCGAAGGGGCCGGTCGCAGCATCGCCGTGGACTGATTTGCGTAGTGCGTAGCCGTAGCCGCCGTATTCGCCGTCGCAGTTGCCGTCGGTGCCTTCCTCTTCGACAATCTGCTCCAGCTGAGAAACGCGCAAAGGGCGGCTGGGCGAGTGCGGCAGGTTGATCGAGATTGCACTATCACCGCTGCTGGTGCTGCTTCCGGTCGAGTCTCGAGCGCTCGAAGGGCTGAGACGTGCGTCTGCGGTGGTCGGGGGTCAGAGCAGATGAGGGCATGAGCGTCTAGCAAGGAGACATCCAGAGCTCTGCAATGGCCCGCGCGAGCACCGCCAGAGGCTCACCTTCGTCGATGCTGTGCAGCAGCTCTCGCAGAGAGGCTCGCGCGACCAGTCTGCTTCTATGTTCCGCCGAGTCCTTGGGCGATGGAAGATGACCAAAGGTTGGGCTGCGCAGAGCAAAACCAGGGCCGGCCGCCTCGTTTCGGTGAACAAGCGCCGCGTGCGGACGTCGCCATGGATCGCCGATGGGCGCGTCGTCGTCGTGGTCGAAACCTATCGGGGAACGTGCGCCCATTCGAAGGGGGCTTCTGCTTTGGTTGCCGTGGGCTTTGGTGGGCGAATCAGGCTCGAGCGCGCCCGTGCTGGCTGCGTGCGGATGCACCGATAGCAGCGCCAGCTCGGCCGCATCGAGAGCGTTGCGAGCCCGCCTGACCTCGGCCAGCGCAAGCGACACGGCCGCGGCGCAGTCCATGTCCTCGTCTTCGTCGAGGTCGGTGCGAGAGAAGCCTGTTCGCGAGCAAGGACGCTGCCAGATCGCGTGCTGCTGCTGCGACGCCATCGTGCTTCACGACGTCGGTCGCTATGGGTTCGTGTTTGGGGACGGATGTGGGTCGCAAAGGGCGTAAGCGCGTGCTTCGCCCCCTTATGGCCTGTATCGTGTGGGATGAGTCGTGCGTCGTAATCCCAGTGCCTGGGTCCGAAGGGGTAGAGGGAGGAAGGGTTGTCAAGCCGAGCAGAGACGAGGGGCGCTTGGGGAACGTGACAGGACGTGGATGCAAGAGGATAGGGGTGGCTGGGCTCGGGAGGTGGAGCAGACGCTGGCCTGCTGGCAGAGGTAGAGACAGAGAGACAGAGAGACAGAGAGCGTGGCTGTGGGCCAGCAGGCGAGATGAGGCGTGCCTGCTCTCGGACAACAAGGGGGCGATAGACAAGGGATTTGAGAGCCTAGTCAGCGCAACCAGACCTGGCGCTGGATGAGTGGGGCAGCGAGGTGAGTATGAGTGCCTGCATCGCCAACCCGCGCAGTCCACCAAGGCAGCACGATTTCGAGCCTCGATCTGGTGGCGCAGCGTTGAAGGGGGTCAGCCATGGAGCGACCCGCCGCCTTTTGTCTGTGGCCGTGGGTCTCCATGGAGCCTACGCTCCGTCATATAAGTAGCCTGCGGGTGGTAGCACTAGACCAGTCACTCGCAGCAACTAGAGCACCAACCAGCCTTTGTGCAGAAGAATAATTAAGAATGAATAAGTATCGAGGAGGGCACGCGCTAATTTTGACTGCAACCGTTCGGAGGTGACCCGCCGTAGTAGTGGCAGCAGGCCAGCCGTCGACTGAGCCCACATCTCTCTGTTTCGAGCTTGAGCTTGAGCTTGTACGGACGCCTCTGCTTCCCTCGACTCGACGTGCGCCCCTTTGCTCGCTGCCGCGCCGTGGCGCAGGCGAGGGTGGGAGCTTTGGTTGCAAGTTGTGAGTCGGCCTTCCTCCTCGCAAGGCCTCTAACGTGAAGCGCTGACAGCGGCTGGGTTGGTGTTCCGCTCGATTTCTCTACATAGCCATTGCTGCGTCGCGATCAAAACGACGTTAGCTTTCTTTTCGCATCCTAGCCGCTGCCGTCGCCGCCTCGTCCCGAAAGGCATCGCCCCGTAGGTGGGCGGCGACAGACTGCGCAGGCGGCGAGAAAGGGAATACAAGGACCATCCCTCCCACTTTGCAGACGTATTATTGCTTCGGCGGGCGGTTGTCACCAATACATCCTCGCCGTCTGTACAATAATCGCGGTATCCCCGAGGCATCCTGGGCGAAAGATGCCCGGCTTGACTCATTCCTGGCCATCTTGGGTAGTAGGGGCAGAGGATGATGAAGACGGACCCCTCATAAAAAAAAAGCATTCATGATTCACAACGGCGAGACGGCTTGTTCTACTCCCCGGGATTGTTAGTATGGAACACCACCAACATATCAACCACCCCTCCTTCTTACATATGTGTGACAATGATTCAGCATGCTCTCTTATCCACAAAGCCGCCCTACAGCCACTGCAGCCACAGCTCCCACGGCCGCCACCGCCACTACAGCCACCGCCACCATGCTCCCACGACCGCTCCGGCTCCAGCTCCAACGATGGCCGCCCTTAGTGCTTGCTCCAACAGCCGCTCCAACAGCGGCGTCGCCTATATCAAGCGCTGCCTGGCACCGCTTCTCTGCTTCTCTCCCGACAACCACACCACCTCCCCTACCGGTGGCCGTGCCGGCACCCCTTCTGTCCCTCCGCTATGTGCCTCCGCTATGGCGAGTTGCTTCCGGCCGCGCTTCTGCTTTTGGCTTGTGCTGTTTGTTGTGCTTGTGACGGACACTGACAGCTGGCCTCCCTTTTCTTGTGCCGGCACCGCCACAGTGTGAGTCCTGACCAGTCAGCATTGTCGCTGCAGCGTAGCTGTAGATAGTTATATTTCTAGAAATCACAAGAGCACAAGAAGACTGGTGGTGTACCTCGAGTGGTTGAGACTGGTGTAGTGCCCTAAATTGCTGCCCGGAGCATGGTGTGGACTACATCTGGAGTACATCGGAAAAGTGGGATGCATCCATACGATTCGTTTGGTCAGTACACCTTGTCTTTTTTTCTTAGCAGGAAGAGCTGCCCAGTTAGCGATATGTTGAGAAATAAATAGTAATTTGCTCAAATCCTTAGTGATGGGCATCCCAAGGTAGCAGTGGTAAACAGCAATGTGCAGTTAGTTAGCAGCAGGAAAGGGGCATCTTAGTGATTGTACTTGTTAATAGTGAATTGCTTGGCAAAATGGTGGTTGCTTGGATTGAAACAGTGATGAACACAATTGGCATTACAAAGTGGAAGTGTGGTATGTTAGGGCCCAGGCCCATGCCAGAGGCTGCTCCAAGATGGAGATTAAGTAGATGTTAGTGGGCTGCCAGGAGAGACTTGTCCAGCCAGAATAAGTTGCTCCCAGCTGTCAAGGGAGAGACTTGTTCCTGCCAGGATAAGTTGCTCCTGGTCCAGGCTTGGTAGCATAGAGGATGAGATGTAGTTGTGTATAGGTGTTGGCTCTGATAGGGTAGATAGGTTTTGAGGACCTGGCCAGTAGAGGACCCAATAGGGGCTGCTGGTGGGGGTGCACCCAGTGGGACAATACTGCTGGATGGCTAGCGTAGATAGACAATGGGGCTGAGCTTATGAGGCTGGCCCCAGGCATGTATATATAGCTAGCTCACCTCACCTTACAGACTGGATGGCCCCTCATCCAGTCTAGTCAATGCATTGCCCATCTTAAGCTTGCCACATTGATGCACTCAGTCTGTGGTGAGCTTGGGGCCTGTGACTATGATGCCTAGTGACATCCATACCTTTCTATTCCAAACTTTCCAAACCCCCTGTGCCTGTAGCTTCAGCAAATGGCACTTGCTGACACTACAGATGGCAAACCCCTGCTTGGTACCAGTCTCATGTGAGCCTCTGGTGTGAGCGCTGAGGCAGAGGGACCCTACACTCCAGGAGCAACTTATTCCCACCACAACAAGTCACTCTGACTTCCTCGGCCAATTGCCCTTGGGGCTGGGGTCCCCTGTAACACTAGGTAATACTTAATACAATCAACAAAGAGTCTAAGGAGTAGTAGCCTTGCCTTTCCTTATCTATGTGGCATTGGAAATTCCAATGCCACTCTGTCAAGCCAGCATGTCCTTCGGTTCCAACTGCAGACTGGTTGTGTATGATTGCTACTACCCACTAGCTAGCCAAGAGCTCTAATGTTATGGCCCAACTGGTGGTTGCAGCAGTCATAGAAATGGCAGTGGAAGATGGAATAGGAAGCATGTGGGCACTGTAAGAAGGGGGGAACTGGTGTAGAAGGTGGCCAAGCAATGCCAACATCATGGTGATGTTAAGCCCCAGCAGTTCTTGCTAACCATAGTTGGGCTACAGCATTGGGTGGAGAGTAGTAGGTGGTCTGGTGTAGGGGCTTGAGTAGTAGAGTAGTATTGTTGGCAGTGTACCAAGTAGGCTAGGAGCTACTAAACACATTTGACAACCTAACACCAGTATAGATCAACCCAATGCTCCCAAATTCCAAATCCCATTAATCACTATTTTGCTTCTACAAATCATTATTCAGGGTGCTATCGATTGCTATTTGTGGCACCAATCATTTTCTTTAATTACTATGTAATTCCACACCTAAATCTGATTTCCAACATGTCAATCACTATTTTTCCAGCCAAAATCACCAACTCAGCATCCGGCCCCCACTAAGTAAAAAGAGATCAGGTGTGGATGAGGAAGGTGGTACGCACGCTGCTAACCATCCCCCTCTTACTACCGTGCGTTTCCCCGTCGTGATGGCAGAGTCGGGTGTGGCCGTGAAGGTCCGGCGCTGGTTGACGTCGCCTTTGCCTCAGTTTGCGAAACAAGGGCACGGGGTCCAGCCGTGTTGAGAAAATTAAGCTGAACACAGGCTGGACGCTTGGGCCAATGCAGCTCGCCCAAAAGAAACCAGGAAAAGCGCACGCAAAAAAAAAAAAAAATATAATATAAAAAAAAAAAAAAAAAAAACAAAAAAAAAAAAAAAAAAAAAAAAAAAAAAAAAAAAAAAAAAAAAAAAAAAACAAAAAAAAAAAGGACCACATTTCGCTCCACAAACACGCCATGTATGTAGCCATGCATCTGTTATCACTTTCGTAACCGAGATTGACGTTGCATTTGACGCGACGCCTGTCGTCATTGCTTGACAGCTCCTCTCCTGCCGTCGTCTCCTACATCCTTCCGGTCTTCGCTATTCTTCTCCCTTGGCTTCGGCCGCTTGGCTGCGCGTTCATCGGCGCGTCCCAGCTGGACGATTTTGCCGATGCTCTTGATGCGCGGATTGCGGAAGCGGCTGAACCGGCCGACGCGCGGTGCCAAATCGGCAGCCTCTTCAACGTCTTCGATGATCGGCGTCGCGTCAACTCCATCGTCGGCCTCGACGGCTGGAGTCGCTTCAGCTCCGTCCTCTGCCTCGACGGGCCGCGTCGGTCCGGCCTCGGTCTGGAGCTCCGGCATCGGGTAGACCAGGTCGCCGTCGCCCAACTCTTGGTAACGGGGCCTCTCGATCAACGAGGCATCAATGTGCTCCAGTAGCCATCTGAAGGCGAGCGGGACGGGGATGTCGAGCGCCAGCATGTGTCGCAGCACCAAAAGGAGGAACGGGTCCGGTGCGGCGCGCGTCCACCGCCCCTGGGAATTCCAACGAGGCACCACCGTAACCTCTTCCAACGTTCCGTTCGCTACACCTTTCGCCTCCTCGTTACCGCCAACGCCGCCGCCGCCGCCGCCTTGGGAAAGGTCGATTTCAGAGACTTCGAACCAAGCGCGCTTCCTCGCAATCTCGAACCGCGCCTTTTCAGCCCGATGCAGCGACTCGGAACGGGAGCGGTACTTCGCCGATCGCCCACGCATCCCCGAACGACGGCCAAAAAGATCCAGCAACGCATCGTAGAACCGCTCATCGGGATGCACCGCGAGACGCGAGGCGTGCTCTGTCGTCGATGCGGCTGTCGCCTGCGGCTGGGTGTCAGCGCTTTCCAAGAAGTGCGCCAGGTTCCATCGATCCAGCAGCTGTCGGTACTCCGCCTTCGCGAAGAGACGGGCGGCCTGCCAGCGCGCAGCGGCACCACCGGGCCGTCGCAACGGCACGATCTCGGGTCCGAGGTTCCAGCCGCGCGTGTAGGCCCGCCGGGCTCTCGAACCCGAGGCGAAGCGGCCGACATACCGATACCGATTCCTGCCACTGGACAAGTTGCCTCGGGCGAGGAAGGTTTTCATGGATTTCCTACCCTCGCTGGCGAGCAGCTGAAAGAGGATCGTGGCCGCCTCGACGGGGATGGGCCACGGCTCTAGTGATACCTCGCCCTTCTTGACGAAGCTCTGGCGGCTCACGTGCTTGATGAGCCTCCAGAGCCGCAGCGCAAGACCCGTCTTACCCGCCTTGGCCACGAGGTTGAGCGTTGCAGTGAGGACGTGCGGATCGTAGATCGCCATCCGGCTGCTCTTAGATATCCTGGGCCGCAGCGTTGTGGCGTCGGGTTGCCACGCGGCCTCCTGCGCCTCGTCGGTCCATCGTACCGGCACTTCGGGCTTTGGGCTTCGGCGCGTTCGATCGAGCCTCGGATAGATGCGCATCACCAGGTCCTTGACGTTAATGTGGCCGGGTGCGCTCTGGTGGCGCCGCAGAAAGAGGCCGGAAGAGGTGACGTACTGGACCAGAGCGACCAAACGGTAGGAGTCGGCGCGACGGATGGCATCGTCGATGCCCGCCAGCATCAGTCGGCCCGGCGTAGCGGCATCCGTCTCCTTTCGGGATCGCAATGGCGCGGACCCTTGGCGACGGACATCTGTGGCGGGCGCCTTGGACGGTCGAGCCCGTGCCGCGTCGACCGGCAAAACTCGCTGGTCCGCCCGCGCGGCGGAGGTTCCCTTCATCCGTAGAGATGCCTGCAGCACCGCCCTGGCCAACGCCTCGAACCGTTTGTTGGTGGCCTGCCTCAGTATGATGTTGAACGTGACGTGGTCCGGCTCCAGGTTCTGCCTGCGGACCGCCAGAAGATGCTCAAATACAACCTTGCACAGCTCCGGAGAGCGCAGCACTTCGAGCGAGTAATAGATGAGCCGGTTGTACGAGGGCAGTTGGAGCGCCGGGAGCTGGCGTGCTGGAGCATTTTGCCCACCCGAAGCGGCCTTTCTGCTGGCCTCGACGTCGCTCTTGTCTGATAGGCGTCGGATGAATCCGCGCATGCAGTCCCTTGTACGCCTGCTCATTATGTTGAGCGCCGTCACATGGGCCGTTTGGTCCGCCGAACTGCTTGTCGCTGCGCCGGGCGCCGACGAAATAGTGCCGCGCGCCGCTCTCAGGCCCAGTGTATCGTCGAGGCGGCAGGCGGCAGAGACGATCCATGCAACCTCGACCCTGCCGGTGTTGGGGATCGCGGGAAGCTGAAGGGAGGCCAGGAGCTTGCAGAGGACGAGCAACGCCTGGCAAAACTCCTCCCGGGCCGACTGGGCCTCCGGCGTTGCATCATGCGAGCGCTGCAGCAGCGATTCTTCGAACCGTGCGAGGCTCCGCTGGATCTCTCTGAAAACAGCGGCGCTGGGAGGTTCCGGCGAAGGCGCGCCTGTGGTCAGAGGGGAGGGCGAGGATTGCGGCCTCCGCTTCTCCATCGCGTCGACGCACGCCCACCAAGTACGGACCTCGGCGGCGAAAACGTCGGCAGCTTTCGAAAATGACTGCGACCGCAGCAGAGCCTTGATCAGTGCCGTCTGGCATGTCGTGGTCTGCGGGATGCGGAAGTGTCGAACATCGCTCCAGAGGTGCAGCGCGGCTTGCTGCTGCTCCCGACTGGAAAAGCCTCGCACGGGTCGCGCGTTGGAGTCGACCCGCCTCATGGTGAGCTGATCCATCAGCTGCTCAGCCGTAGCGATGATTGAAGCATCGCGCGATAATGAGTCGTTGGCCACCTCGCTCCCGTCGGCCTCCGCCGGCGCCGTCGCCGCCTCGGCCTCGGGCTGCGTCTGCTTCTCCTTGCCCTTGCCGGAACGCTTTGCGATGGAATTCCGCCATCCGTACCTTAGGTAGGCAGAGTAGAGCCTGACAGCTTCGATCAGCTCTCCGGTCCGGAGCGCGGCTTGCACCTGCTCGATGTTTCGGATCACGCGGGGTTCCGCGACTGCACCATCTCCGCTCCCGCTTGCGGTCTCCCCGATCGGGCCAGCAGCAGGAGCGCGGCATCTCCGAAATCGATCGGGCTCGTCTATAGCCGTGGCGGGCTGCCCATCTTGCTTCTGCTTGTGGTCCTGCTGCTGGTGGTGGTGGTGGTGGTGGTGGGGGTGGGGATGGTTGGAGACTGCCGATAGCCCGGAAGTCTGTCTCGGTGGAAATGAAGCGTGGTAAAAAGGGACAGCAGAGTAACTTCGTGCCGAGCCGACGGAGTTGTGAAATTTGGCCCGAGATGCTGGGCGAGTCCCGTTGAGAATGGCTTGACGAGGCGATAGCGATGGGTAAAGGAAATCGAGGTGGCGCGCTCGAGAGGAGAGCGTAGCTGCGGTCCCTGAAATCGCAGCAGAAGCCTCGCACGCGACCGATTCGAGGCAGCCGGGAAAGTGCGAAGGTCCCGGGTGAGCGAGCGAGGCCGGGTGGGCGGACGTGCGCTGGGCTAGATGGCGGGAAGCGTTTGCGGCGCTTGGAAGGATGCGGCGGGGTTGCATGGGCAACGCATTGCAGATCCCTGCGTCCCCACTGACAGCTATACAAGAGACGACATAGCCATCAGAAGGCGACAAAGCGGGCACCAGAGAGGCACAGGGCGTCGAGATCGATTGAGATGGCGGCGCAGCTCCGCATTTATCAGCATGGTCCTGAACGAATCTGATGGATCTGGAAATTTGGCTGCGAGAAGGGCGACACTTACCTTACGTCCGTTCCTCCAAAGCTGACACCACCGAGGCCACGTCAGGATCGACTGGCTCTGCGCGCTATGTGATAACGAGCTGAACGCTGACAGGGCAAGTCGGGATCATCAAAAGGAGGGCGATCCGCACACGGCGGTCGGGCACAGGCGCAAGAGGCAAAGCGGGTGTTGAGGCCGATACGACGCAGCCACCGCGTCGGTTCGTCGGATGCTGCCGAGGCTGGACGAGTGGACGAAAAGGAGGTGCGTGTGTTTGGACGCGTTGGGATACGCTCGGTGACAAGAGTCGACGAGTTTCAAGGTTATCGAGGGGCAGGAAGCTGCTTCGCTGGGAGTCGATCGCTGAATGTGCCGGTGCGGCGAGTAGCAGACGTAGCTTGGGGAGCGAGCAGAGCAAAAGAAAGCAAGCAGGTGCCTGTCCCTGGGCCGGCGTGCGTGTGAAGCGGGTCGGAAAGGCCGCTTTGCTGTTTTCGGAAAAGGTCCGAGCGAGAGACGGCTTCGTAGGGCGGTGTTAGAGAGGGGTGGGCCAGAGAGGAGGGACCAGGATGCAACTTCGAACGAAGTCGGCCACACGTCGTCTTCTCCGTGTGTATAGGTGAGTGAATGAGTGAGTGAGTGGGTGAGTGAGT
>JALNIF010001186.1:0-12604 GCA_026284005.1 Thecaphora frezii | reverse complement strand
CACTCACACATCCTCACTCCATACCCACCCGTACAACACACACACTCTCACACACTCACACTCTCACACACTCACACTCTCACACACACACACACACACACACACACACACACACACACACACACACACACACACGATACATACCCTTTCTCTGCCCCAACAACCGCACGCAATCGACCACATCCGCACCTCGCTCCCTCCCGGCACCCCCGCTCGCACCGCACCCGCAACGTTTTGGCTGTTCCGTGGCAGGTCCCAGCTTCTATCTGGCCGATTGGAATACCAGTCCTTGTCCAACCGATCCCCATCGCCAGTCAAGCCAGCCCCACCTCACCAGAGCAGACACCATGGTGAGTCGACTCTGCTCTCGTCACTGTATCGTCCCCCAGTGGCCGTGGTCCGCACCTCGCTCTGGAACCTCATTATCTGAACGTGGCCACAACACCGCCTGCTCGAACCTCCGCAGTCGACTCCGTCAAAGAAGCGCCTGATCCGAGATTTTAAGCGCCTCAGCAGCGACCCGCCAGGCGGCATCTCTGGAGCACCATGCGCCGACAACCTCATGATCTGGAATGCCGTCATCTTTGGTCCGGGTAAGGCCACCATCCCTTCCAGCCTGCAATCTCGGCCCGCTGTGACGGTCCCGCAAGCTCGAACACTCTCGCTGACTTGACCCTGCGATCGCATCCTCTCTCGACGCTACGCCTCTCACGCTCCTGCGATGCCCAGCTGATACCCCGTTCGAGGACGGAACTTTCAAACTGGTCCTCACATTTGATGAGTCATATCCCAACAAGCCGCCGACCGTCAAGTTCCTCAGCAAAATGTTCCACCCTAACGTCTACGCAAACGGAGAGCTCTGTCTCGACATCCTGCAGAACCGTTGGAGCCCGACGTACGATGTGGCAGCGATCCTCACAAGTATCCAGAGTCTGCTGCACGATCCAAATCCCAACAGGTGGGTGTGCCGATGCCGTCGGCCTTGAGCAGCCTCTCTTGGGAAACGCATTGAAGCGCAGCTCTACGCAGCAGAGCGAAGTAACGAGCTGCAACCAGGCCTATGCTGACACTTGTTGGCCGCCTCGTCGGTTCCACCCTCCTTTTCTCCTTCCGCCATTGCTGTGCTACTTGTCAGCCCTGCCAACGCCGAGGCTGCCTCGCTCTACCGGGAGAACATGAAGGAGTACGTCAGGAGAGTCAAGGCGACGGTCGAGGCCTCGTGGATGGACGATGGCGAGATGGCGACCGAAGACCCGATCCCAGAAGAGGACGAAGAGACAATTGACGAGTCTGCGCAACCTTCCGACGCGGCGGCGACGACGACGACGACGACGACGACGCAGGGATCGTCATGAAGCAGCCGAGGCTCGGGGTTTCTCCCCGCCTTGTCCTTCGCCGTTGCTTTTTTGCTCACCCCTTATCAAAGGACGCTCTACCAGCGCCCCTGAAAGGCCGTTGCCCCCCGTTTCCCTGAAAGGCCGTTGTCACGAAGCTTTGTAGCGATGATCGATGACGTTTGCGAGCGCAGCTCCGCCCCAGCAAGGTTCGACACCTGGCCGCCATCTGTTTTTGGCTCGTTGCTACTATTTCCCATTTCCCATGCCTGCACCCCTCTTGTTCCGCTCTTAGTGTATGTGCTCTTCGTCTGTCGTCTTATCTCGCGTCGCCTTTTGGCTGTTTGTCTGTTCTGTCGACCACTTTTGAAGAGTCTTGCGACCCTCTATGCTTTGTGTGATTCGTTGCTGTATTTCCGTGTGGTTGACGATGTCCAACGAGACGAGCACGAGGACGCGGGGAGACGGAAGATTGGGGCTGGGTATTTCTATGCTGCATCGAGACGAATATAGTGGGGAGAATAGGGGAAGGCACCCGATAGAGATAGAGGACGTGTGGGTGTACAGATAGATGCATTTGTGTTGATTACAAGGATCATATTGAGCCAAAGTAGGAAGACAAAAAGTGACGAGAGCAGTTGAAGCCGAGTAGGGATACCTGTCGTAACCCCCCAGAAAAAGGCACGGTTCGAAGAAGAGGGATGCAGTGTTTGAAAAGTAAGCTTCCGCATGGAGTGGAGTGCGATGGCAGATGGTCGAGGAGGGAAGGTGGAACAGGAAATGATGGCAAGCTTCTCAGCAGTATCTGAGAAAAGGGAAGCGAGCATTGTACCTTTCTCCCTCTTGCCCCTATTTGGTTTGCCCGTGCAGCCCTCACCCCCCTCTTTCTTTCCGGAGGGAAAGGCGAGGGTCGCAAGGGCAGAGCAGGGCAGGGGAGGGTTACTATCGCGATATACTCTATATGTGGGGTTGGGATGCATCGTCGAATGCTTCTTTTGGCGGCGCCTCGCTCATTTCGCTGTGACTTCTTCCCCCTTCCTCCAAAGCTCTTCTGGAAGCATCGAAGCGATCGCAGGGGCGACGAGGAACTTACAATGTAAAAGCCAAACAGCACAAGGATGGGGAAGAGCAACAGTTCGGTCCTCTGCAGAAACGGGAGCGCATTATAGCCCAGGTAGGTGATGTACCAGTATTGCCCAAACTTTGGATGGTTGAGGCCGCCCTCGTCCCGTGCCACGGGGATCTATGTCAGCTTTAAAGGAAACGACCACCTTTCTCTCACAAAGAATGGGGGGAAGGGAGTGTGGAAAGGGTGGAGCACTTACTGCGACGAGGTAGAGGCTGTTGCCGAGGAGGAGACAGATCCAATTCTGGCGTATCAGGATGGGTTTCAACAAGAGCTGGACGTAGTAGAGGTTGAGCATGGCCGGAAAGAAGCCGTTGGTGTGGATGTCAAGCGAGTAGGCCCACTCGACGCGCTGGTCGGTCGTATGGATCGACGTGGGCGCCTGTAGCAGCGAGTTGGATATCAACCTGCACACCGCCCCGCCCCGCCCCGCACGGATGGTACCAAGGGGACAAGCGTTCCATCAGCATGACTGCGCGCATCTTGGTCCCGGGTGAAGACAGGAAAGGTGAGAGGGGGACGTACCAAAGCGCCGTGGCGGATACGAGGCCGAGGAGCACAAAGTCGCGCAGCACCATGACGAGGACGGTCGAGAAGGTGCCAAGCGGCCCGAACGAGTAGACAAGGCCCCATAGGATCCCCGCAACTGTGTATCGGGCGCCAGATGGGAGCGATGGGCGTTAGGTGGCCTTGCAAGGCGGAGCATGGCAAGGGAGCGAGTGGGGAGAGCGGAAAGACATACCACACAAGGCTGCGGAAACGAGCAGCAGCACCGCCGGATCGTCGCGCGCCCATGTGTTCTTGGTCTGCTTGTGGTAGTACACCTGCCGGTACCTGGTCGCATCCGGAAGGTGGCGGAACAGAAAGAACAAGAGGAAGAGGGGCGTTAGCGGGAGGAGCCTGGCGCAGTCTGGCCCATGGTATAGGGTTGAGGAGACGTACACTTTGCGAGGCGACACGCAGAGGTGAAAGAGCTGCCACGCTGCTAGCTCGAAGTCCGGCTGCGGCAGCGGCATAGGTGGCATCAGTGACGGTGGCGGTGGAGCGATACCGGGGGTGAGCCAGGATGCGGGAATGTGAGCGTACATGCTTGTGACGAGGAGGACATACCATCTGTGACGGGAAGCGGCCGAGGTTGTGCAGCATCTGTGAGAGGCTTGACTGTGTCTGGCCATCGTAGTCAAAGGCGCTTGCGGGGCGGATAGACGATGGAGCGAACGAAAGAGGCGGTAGGGATGAGACGAGGGAGAGGCCATGTGCTTGATGGAGGCGAGGAGGTGTGGCTCACCTATTCACGGGCAAGAGAGACATGGTGTAGAGCGGGCGAGCGGGTCTTTGTGCGGCGGCGTGAGGGTGAAGGCGAGGAGGGAGCAGCTGCGGATTGAGCGAGCCGGAGCTTGGCCGAGGAAGGGTGGATGGGTGCGCACGATCGAGGTCAAAGGGGCAGGAGTCCAAGTGGAGCAGCGGCGGGGCAAACGAGTTGCGAGTCGCAGGGCAAAGGGATGGGCTTGCAGGGTGCGATGTGGATGCTGCCCAGATGCTGCCGAGGTAGTCACAGTCACAGACGCGAGTGAGAGCCTCGACATGACATGGTGACGATGGCCGCAGCTTCTGGTTCACGGCTTCTGGTTCACGGCTTCTTGGCCCCAGCACACGCCTCTGCAATTCTTGATTCGTATTATGTTTGAGGATGGTTTCCCTTTCCATCACCGCATTCCTCGGAACTCGGATCCAACTCAGACCAGACACAACCCGCTTTCGGCTCCGCGCCACCAGCTTGAGTCACCCGACGCCCAAGCACCGCGCCCAAAGCAGCCGGTGGGTGGTGACGGACGCGATCGCCGGCGAGGGCTGTATGAGCCACGTTTGCAAGTGCCGTTTGCAAGTGCAGCTGCAACGATGATTGGCTGCGCATACTCCAAGGCCCGCCTTTGTCGCGCGATAGAAGCCGAGGTGCGAAGCAAGTCGTTGGTGCATGCGGCGAGGGAGGCTGTGGAGGCGGCATAACGCCTGGAAGAAGTCGAAGGTCGAGGAAGAAAACTCACGGCCAAACGAAGAGCCGCCAAGCTTCTGGAAGAAAAATTTTTTTGGTTACAACGCGCCCCGAGTGCGTTTGCGGCAGACGCTTTCATCTGAATTCAACTCCCACCCTGCCTACTTAGTTAACTCTACTTATAAACTGCCGAAAAAAAAAAAGCCAGGCAAAAAATGAAAGCAGCAGTTTGGTGTTGGCGTGACTACATAGTGGCACGCCAGGCGGGCGGGCTTGTATTGGCTAATGAATGCGCATGGTAAGCAAACCGCTCGAGACGCAGGCCAAGCGGCAGGGCAGCGTGCAGAGGCATGCACAACAAGAGCGTGGCAGCAGCGTCAGGGCAAGGCGCGACGGCGACGGCGACGGCGAAGGCGAGGACGACGGCGGCCCATGTGCCGGCTACACTCGCCCAGTGGCCAACGGCTGAGCGGCTGAGGCGTCGATGTGTTTTCGTGGTTCGCCACTCTGCTCAAATTCATCCACTCCACAAAAGCCCGCCGTCGGCCGCCCCCCTCTTCTTCCTCCCTGAACCCTTTACCCAATCATCCGCGCACCCCCTAGGCTCGTCATCTTACCAACGCATCGACGCCACCACCACCACCACTGCCGCCGCCTCCTGTTGCTTCCCGCACCTTATACCACCGTTGCGCAGCACTGCATTGCCCGTTCCCGTTTGCTCCTCCCCTCTTGTCCCCCTTCTCCATCCTTCACATACACCAAATAGCCAAGATGCTGTCTCGATCGCTTCGGGCCGCCGCTCCGGCCACCAGGATGCTTAACCAGCCCCTCCGATCTACTCCCTCGATGGCAGTGAGTGTCTGTGGCGTCAAGCGCCGACGACGATTACGTTCGTTTTTTTTTTTTTTTCTTCTCGAGATTCCGGCAATGCTGACTTTTTCTTTGCAATGACATCCCTTAACGCCATTCTGTTCTTTCCTCCCCGCTCTTCAGCGCCTTGCGCCCATGGGTGCCCGATTCAACTCCGGAAAGGTTTCGGGTCCCGTTATTGGTATCGACCTTGGAAGTGAGTAAATGCTCCTCGAATAGAGGGCTAGATCGAGTGCGAGTGGAACATGCGGGCACAGAACTACAAGCTTTTGGAGCCGGTATTGGTGGATTCTGCCACGCTTGCCGGTTCCTTGTGTTTTTGGGGAAAGGGTGAAATAGTTGCGAAGGAGACAGGGCGCTGACTGATGATTTCTTCCCGCCCATATTTTTGCCGACTCTAGCCACCAACTCGTGTGTTTCGGTGATGGAGGGTCAGCAGGCGCGTGTCATTGAAAACTCAGAGGGTGGCCGAACAACGCCCTCGGTTGTCGCCTTCACCAAGGACGGCGAGCGCCTTGTTGGTCTCCCCGCCAAGCGACAGGCCGTTGTCAACCCTGAGGCGACGCTCTTCGCCACCAAGCGTCTGATTGGCCGAAAGTTCCAGGACAAGGAGGTCCAGAAGGACCTTAACAACGTTCCCTTCAAGATTGTTCCCCATTCCAACGGCGATGCGTGGCTCGAAGTCCGAGGCGAGAAGTACTCGCCCTCGCAGATCGGCGCCTTCGTTGTCGGAAAGATGAAGGAGACCGCGGCCGGCTACCTTGGCAAGCCCGTCAAGCACGCCGTCATCACCGTCCCCGCCTACTTCAACGACTCGCAGCGACAGGCCACCAAGGATGCCGGTGCTATCGCCGGTCTTGACGTTCTCCGTGTCATCAACGAGCCCACCGCCGCAGCGCTCGCCTACGGCATGGACCGTGACGACTCGTCCGTGATTGCCGTCTTCGATCTTGGTGGTGGTACCTTCGATATTTCCATTCTCGAGATGCAGAAGGGCGTCTTCGAGGTCAAGTCAACCAACGGTGACACCCACCTCGGTGGTGAGGACTTCGACATTGTCCTGGTCGAGCACCTCGTCAACGAGTTCAAGAAGGAGACCAGCATCGACCTGAGCAAGGACCGAATGGCCATCCAGCGTATCCGTGAGGCCGCCGAGAAGGCCAAGATCGAGCTGTCGTCCACCAGCCAGACCGACATCAGCCTCCCCTACATTACCGCCGACGCCTCGGGCCCCAAGCACATCAACTCGAAGCTCACCCGCGCGCAGCTCGAGGGACTTGTTGGCAAGCTCGTCGACCGAACCATCGAGCCCTGCAAGAAGGCGCTCTCGGACGCCGGCGTCAAGGCTTCGGACATCCAGGACGTCATCATGGTCGGTGGCATGTCGCGAATGCCCAAGGTCCTCGAGACGGTCAAGAGCATCTTCAACCGTGAGCCCAGCAAGGGTGTCAACCCCGACGAGGCCGTCGCCATCGGCGCCTCGATCCAGGGCGGTGTCCTCTCGGGTCAGGTCACCGACGTCCTGCTGCTCGACGTCACCCCGCTGTCGCTCGGTATCCAGACGCTCGGCGGTGTCTTCACGCGTCTGATTAACCGCAACACCACCATCCCCACCAAGAAGAGCCAGGTCTTCTCGACCGCCGCCGACGGCCAGACCGCCGTCGACATCCAGGTCTACCAGGGAGAGCGTGAGCTTGTCCGCGACAACAAGCTGCTCGGCAACTTCCAGCTGACCGGCATCCCCCCGGCGCCCAAGGGTGTGCCCCAGATCGAGGTCACCTTCGACATTGACGCTGACGGTATCATGCACGTTTCGGCGCTCGACAAGGCCACCAACAAGGACCAGTCGATGACCATTTCGGCCGGATCGGGTCTGAGCGACAACGAGATTGAGCGCATGGTTGCCGACGCCGAGCAGTACGCCGAGTCGGACAAGGCGCGCAAGGCGGTCATCGAGGAGGCCAACCGCGCTCACTCGGTCTGCGGCGAGACGACCAAGGCGATGCAGGAGTTCAGTGAGCAGCTGCCCGCCGAGGAGAAGGAGAAGCTGAACGTCCTCATCAAGGAGACTGAGGAGCTGGCGGCCAAGGGCCTCAACGGCGACGCCGACATCACAGCCGACACGATCCGTGAGAAGATCGACGCCACGCAGCAGGCTTCGCTCCAGCTGTTCAAGCTGGTCTACGAGAAACGCGCACAGGGGTCGCCGGAGGGTGCCAAGCCCGAGGCTGAGGGCGAGAAGAAGCAGTAAACCATCCTGCTCTCTTTCCTCTTTCACTCATTCCGCCTTTGCCTTCCTCCCCTCTCTGTTGACCTGCAATGGGTGTGATCTCTGCAAAAAGCCCCCATCGCTACCTCTGTGCTATAGCTTCTCTTTCATGTTATTCCCAAGCTAGCCTTTTCCCCTCCTGTTCCTTCCTCCCGCTTGACACTGTTAGAACCGTGCCTCTTCTTCCACTTTTTCCCCCTTTTCGTCCCGCTCTTGTACCAACATTATCTGGGCCTAGCATTCTTCCTTTTCACTTTTTTCTCGGCATTTCCGGTTCCTTATAGCTGCTACCGACCTTGACCCTTGGCGAGGAGGGAGAAGGGGGGAGGTTCAAAAACTTAAACTTGCAATTGTCAAGCCTCACCACCGCTTTCTCAAACTATAAGACGGGTCTGTGTTTGATCCGAGGCGAGCGTGGGCATGGGAACATTGATGGGGTTGCAAGAGGGAAGAGAAGTGTAGAGATGATGAGGGGAGGGCTAGCGATCCTCGGTCTGGGGAACGTCAAACGGCGTTATCCACGTGGCGAGGTCTTCATCGACGATGTTTCCATCGCCCTGCCGTTTTCCCAGTCTCCTCTTAACCTTTGCCTTGAGCCTGGCGCGCTTACCCAACGTTTCAGGGCCCTCGAGCGTGCCGTCTTTGATGGCGAGGTCGTTGAGGTCCATCTCGCCGTGGCATTCTGTCTCCATTAGGTTGGCGTGGCTCGCCGCTGCTGTCGCTGTTGCTGATCCTGATGCCGATGCCGATCCTGATGCCGAGGAGGCGGTGGCGGCGTCGTGCGTCTGGTTCGAGGCCAACGGCGCGCCGTCGATCGAGCTCGACGTATCGATCGAAGAGCGGGAGAAGAAGGATCCGGCAAACGACCCGTTCGTCGTCGTCAGGCTCAGGCTCGACGAGGCGCCAGCGCCGCTACTGCCTGCGGTGGACGCGGTGTTGGCGGCGGCGGCGAGCAGCTTTTGCTTCTTGATATAGCCCTCGTCGTGCCTCTCGATGGCGTGGTGCAGGTCCCTCGGGCTGTGCCTCGCAATGTGGCTCGACGTCGGGCAGGCGGCGCTAAACGTGTGCGCCATGTGCAAGTGCTGCGCCAGCTGCACCATGGCGATCGGCAGGCTCGGCGGCTGTCGCGGTAGGAAGATGAGCCGCCTCGCCGATCCTCGGCCCGCGTAGAACGCATCTAGCCGCTTCGACTCGCTCTGGCCCGCCTTGTACGCCGCGCTCTGGTGGAACGTGCAACCCGCCGCCGTCACCGGCAGCAGCGACATGCAGATGGCGACGTGCGCCGGCGGCTTGGTCGTCGCTGTCCGCGCCATGACACGCGTGTTCTGGGCGTACCGCGCATACTCGCCGACGCCGTAGCCCAGCTCCGCCTTGGTCGGCGTCACAAACTCGATCTCGATGCGGAGCAGCCACTTGACCTGCGCTCGGCCTCCTGAGACGGTGTCTACTGCGGCCTCTTCGGCAACCGGATCGATGCGCGTGTTGCCGTACCACGCCATAGCGCGCAGCAGGCTTTTCCACGAGTGCGCGCGGATCACGAAGTACATGCCCCTCGTTCCAGCATCGACCGAAGAGCGTTCGCTTGCGTGGCCGTCGCTGTCACTGCTATCAGTCAGGCTCGTGAGCTGCAGGTTATCTGGGAAGTAGTATTTGGCCGCCAAATCGCCTTCACCCGGCTGATGCACCTTTTCCAGCTGCGTCGCAAATGGAAGCGTGGCAAAGCCAAAATCGACGCCAGCGATGGCCTTTTTGCCTCGTGGCTGTTGCCGCTGCTGCTGCTGCGACGACGGCGATGATGGCCATACTTGCGGCGTTGATCCAGAATCGGGCGACGTGGGAATGCTTTGCATGGTGTTGTCGAGTCCTGGCGGGGTTTGCGGCGTCTTGGCAGCCGTTGGAACGGCGTTGGGATTCGAGTCTGACCCGTTGGGTCGTACAGGAGACGGCCCGCCCTCCTGCTTAGGTGGGGGTGCCGGCGGCGTCGAGGGTGCGGTATTGTCCTCTCTTGACGCCGGAGAGGATTGGCCTTCTCTTCCTCGCAACAATGAGCTATACCTGTTGGAAGGAACCGCCAAGGGAGAGCCAACCCTGTCGTGGGATAATGCAACGTCGGGGACAGGACAATTAAAGGATTCGACGAGACTTGGCACCTCGCCCGAAAAGCTCGAGGAAGGATCGGTCAAAGAAGCGCCCTGGAGAGGATTGAGGCTGGGACGATGCATCGCGGGGTCTTGGCTTGGCACTGCTGCAGGGTTCACTCCGGCAAAAGTGGCGTTGCCAGTAGGGCACGGAACAGCGCTATGCTCGGAGGCGGCAGCTTCGTAGGGCGGTGGTGCCTCGAGTGGAAGCACATCGTCTGGATCTTGCTCGTGGCGAACGTAGCTCTCGAGGCCGAGGTGGGAGGATGCAGGCAGGTTTGGCGTAGGCGCTTCTGGCGCCGCGGACGCCGCCTTTGCCATTCCGGGCACCGACGGAAGGGGCCGCCTGTTCGAGGGTCCCACACGCGACGGCCCAGCAACGCCACAGGGAGTCGCGATGCTGAACTGGCTCATCTTCATTGCCAAATCGTACGCTTCATTGTGCCCGGTAAACTTCCAGTACTCGGCTTCCGAGTTGCCGCGCGTATGCGCAACCGCACCCACCGGATTTGAAGGATCCTCGCCCTTCGAGCCGTGACCATAGAGCTTCGACTGATGCTCTAGAAAGGCGATGATCGAGAGCTCCTCGCTCTCGCGCCGCTTCCACTCCTCTTCCTGCTGTTTCATGCTCTCCTCGATGGCGGCACGCTCTGCTTCCAGCTCTTGCTGCAGCGCCTCATTGCGCCTCTGCTCCTCGGCCCGCGATACGCGTAGAGCTTCTTCGATCTGTTGCTGGTCCCGCTTCGCCGCCCGCTCCTTCTCTGCCAGGTCCGCTTGTCGGCTCTCTTCCAATATGAGGGCTTCCTGCTCTGCTTGCTGCTGAGAAACGAGCTGTGCTTCCCTCTTGCTGTCCTCGACGGCCTGGAGCAGCATCCGTTCTTCTTCTGCTGCCCTTCGCTGTCCCTCGTCTCGCTCGCTGGCGCTGATGGCGTACAGGCTGTGTATCTCTTCCGTCTCTCGTTGCTTTCTGCGCTCTTCGTCTTGGCGCGCCGAGGCAAGGGAGGCTGTGAGTGCTTCCTCGATCTCGGCGCGGCAACCGGGACAGTCGTCAAACTCGTGTCCCGGCGGCCTCGAGGTCGCGAGCGCAGCATGCGAGGCTACATCCGTCGTCGCGGCCGAGGACGACTGTCTGCTCTGCCCATTCGAGCTCGAAGCAGTGTTGGGGGTTCCGGAAGACGAGTGTCGCGGAGGAGGCGGCGGAGGCGGCACTAAGGATGCAGAGGAGCCGTAGCCGTTTTGTGAGCTCGAGGTGCGGGACGCAGGCAACTGATTCGATGAAGAGCTAGGAGCGCTCGGTATGATCCGCGAGGCTCTGTCGCTATCGCCACTGGCTGCATGGTTACGACTGCCGCTATTCCAGGAAGTAGACGACAGAATGGGTGGTCGCTCGTGGGAGTTTGACAGACGATCCTGCTGGGGCATCATCGGGGCGGGCGACGAGGTCAAACGGTCCGAGTAGACCCGTGGAGACGACTGTTGCGGCGAGAGATGGCCCGGAGGTGCGAGCTGAGTTGGTGCGATCGGCTTTTGTTGCCGCTGCTGATAGGGTTGGTTCTGCTGGTGCTGCTGAGAGTGCTGAGGGTGCGTTAGTGGGCCTTCATAGAGCGGGTATGGGGTATGGCCCATGTTCTGCTGAGGATGTGGCGGTGCAGCTGGGGGATATTGGCTCGAGACCGGGCCGAGAGAGGGGCGGGAGCGCCGCGATCCCTGGTGGAAATCCGGACCATATCCGTTGGTGGGTGGTCGTGGTGGCGAATGCTGCTGTTGCGGCGGCTGATGCATCGGCGACGGTTGCCGTCCTGGAATCGGCGGTGGTGGCGATGGTGCGTGCTGGTACCAGGCGCGAGTGGCATCGAAGCCGGGGCGGGCAGACGATGAGGCGGGCGGAGACATGATGCTAGCTCGAGGCGGTTGAAGCGCAAGGCGGAGATGATATAGTCGAGCGGCGTATTGTTGTTCTGCGTTCAGTTGAGCAGGTTCGTCGATGCCCATCGCTCTGCATCGACTCTGCCGACTCTGTGGGTCATGCCAAGGTCGGAAGGGCGTCGACAGGTCGTTGTCAAAGTGGCTAGATCAATCAAGGCGGTTGGGTGGGAGCCAAGAACAGCTGGTATGATTTCGCGCGTTGAAACGAGACAAGTACAGGCTTGTAGCCGCTGCGGTCCGACCCGATCCGGCTCTGACACCGTCACCGTTGCTGTTGCAACCGCACAGAGCGTTCTTGCAGCGTTCCAGAGGAGTGAGCAGAGTGAATGAGCAATGCCAAGCGCGTCCTGGCGTTGGTGGCGGTGACAGAGGAGACTGCTGACCATGAGGCCTTTTTTCTTTCCCCCCCCCCTTTTTTCCCTTTTTTCTTCCTTGGACGTTCAGGCCACCTTTACGTGCTCTTTGGTTGGAGGACCTGACTGCGGACACATGTGGCCACCCTGGTGAATCGTAATGAGCAACGCATCGCTCGTGTCCTGCAGACACAAGCCACACCAATCCAACCTGCAGACACAAGCCACACCAATCCAACCTGCAGACACAAGCCACACCAATCCAACAATCGGCAGCAGGCACAGCCTCCACTTAACTCAGCGCTGTGCCCCATTCACAACTCCGGGCCATAACCAACCTTTTCATACTCCTGGTCTCGTTTTAGCTACAGTACACCCTCTCAAATTGCCAAAAAAAAATCCCAATTTTCGCATCAAAAAATGCTTTTAAGAGTGTAAAACAACACATCTTACAAGCAACAGATTTTGAAACAACAATCACAATTTTCCATTGAAACCAATTATTAGCAGCATATCAAAGCATTATACCTTTTGCAATTTCCTCTCTTACCAACATATACTGCCTGAGGTGCACCTTCTTCTGTTACCACCACAT
>JALNIF010001185.1:0-10368 GCA_026284005.1 Thecaphora frezii | reverse complement strand
TTTTTTTTTTTTTTTTTGCGATTTACAGGACCCCGCTCAAAAGTCCGAGGCAGTATTGCGTGTGGGTATGATCGGTCACCGGCGTGTGAGCAGGCTCATCATGGTATTGCGGCAAAACGCACATCATCAAGGAAAACAAAAGAAAGCGCTGGCATCTATCCGACCACATCTCACTTCTCGTGCCACTGTTATCTACACATCACCGAGCTCCTCTTCCACGCTACACTGCTCCCACAAACGCCGCCGCAAAGCACCGACCGAAACAAAAAAGGGGACGCGGGACAAAGGAACCCTACAACCCCTTCCTGACATTATCCCACTTGCTGTACGGAAACTCGAGGTGGTTGAGGGTCTGATCGAGGTTAGCAAGTTCCTGTGCGGTGATGGCGACGAGCGACCGCTCCACTCCGCCGTGTTGGGCGTCGGCGTCTCCGCTGAGTTCCCAAAACATGGCGCCACGCATCCCCTTGCGCTGGATGTAGAGGCACTTGCGCCGCACCACCTCGGGCGTATCGTAGGTGATAAATTCGCGCTTGGTCGAGTCGTACGACCACGACGCTCCCAGCTTCGCATCGTACTTTTCTTCGGCTCCTTTCATCGGTAGCACCTTTCGCAGCAGGCAATCGAAAAATAAAGATGGGAATGGACCAGTGAGGTAGAAAAAGTGGACGGTCAGGACGAGCAGGAAGAAGAGGCAAATTGAACAAAAGGAGTGGGGAGACGTACCTTGTAGTCGTAATTTCCCGCCTCCCATGATCCCTGTCCGACACCCTCGTAGGGCGATCCTGGGCCATCGGTATTCTGGAAGCACCTTCCGTACAGCGGCATACCCATGACGAGCTTGTGCGCCGGCGCCTTCTGTGCAACGTAGTAGTCGACAGCAGCCTTGACCGATGGCGGCTCTCCAAAAAGCTTGGCCTGGTGGCCCGCGACGCTATCCCAACTTCCGGCGAAATCGTAGGCCATCAGGTTCCAAAAGTCGAGGTACGCGTCCATTTCAGCGATGCGGAGCACCTTGTAGTGCGCCTCGCCGCACGGCGCTGCAATCGTCAGGAGGTACGGATTCTTTTCGCACTTCTTGGCCTGGTGCGCCGCCAGTCCTTCGCGCACCTCCTTGAGCAGCGACACAAAATTCTGCGCCTCGTCGTCGTCGGCGGGGTACTCCCAGTCGATGTCGATTCCGTCGAGCCCTGAGTTTTCCAGAATCTCGATGGCGCTCGATACAAACTTAGCGCGCTTGGCGGCGTCCTTGGCCATCGGCGCAAAGTGCGGCGCAAACGTCCACCCGCCGATCGACAGAAGCAGCTTGAGGTGGCGGTACTGCTTCTTGAGCAACAGGAACTGCTTGAAGTTGCCGTAGAGGTTGTTGCCCTCATCGTTCCACGAGTCGCCCTCGTAGTGGATCTGCTCGTCGGACCACGCGTCCGTCAGAAACACCTCGCCCGTCTCGGGCCGGACGTCTGCAAAAGCGTAGAAGATGTGCGTCAGGTTTTCGCACGGCACCTGCTGCGGCTTGTAGCTGCGCGCGTATATGCCCCAGTTGACGAAGCTGTGTGGGCCGCCAGGACCAGGGGAAGGGCAAGGTGATACAGATGCGAGGATTCAGTTAGATCATCCGGCCGGCGTATTGGGACTCGGCCTCCTCTACCGACAATCGCCACCACTCACTAGGCACCAACGACCTTAGGAAGCGCCAACGCCTGGGCGTCCGTCTCGCCGTCTTCGGCAGTCTGCTGCGCCGGACCGGCAGACGGAGTGCTCGTGGGCGGCGGGCTGGGAGCGGAGCTGACGCCAACGCTCGAGCTCGAGCTCGAGGCGGAGCCGTGCTTGTCGCTAAACTTGTCCTTGAGGGCTAGAGGGAGGCGCACGTCGAAGCGGAGCAGCAGCAGCGAGCAAAGGGCGAAAACGATGGCGGCGAGGATGTGTGAGCGCGGCCTCCGTACTGCAAAGGTGCCGGGGTTCCTCCCTCGAGGGTGGCACTTCAGCTAGAAGCAGCGCGCCTAAGACTAGAGGCAGGGTCGGACTCACTCTGGAGGAGGTGGGGCATGGCGGCGGTTTGTGCAGCAGCAGTGGTGGCCAGGGCGTTAGAGGGTGGCGCGAGGAGGATCGATGACCGTTGTCGTCGGAGCGGATATCGCTTGAAGGGGCTTTGCTCGGGGCTTCGAGATACGTCCTGTGCGATGCAAAGTGCGAGGATGGCGCTGAGCTCCTGTGTCGAGGTCAGAGAGGAGGTGTGGTTGGCCGTCGATCAGGGCGACGACGAGCAGAGGGGAAGAAAAATGGGGGTTTTTATTTTGTACCGCCTCGCGGCTGGGTCCGGCTCGACCTGCGGCACAGCCAGGGTCCATGATGCCGGGGGACGCAGGATGACCTGTCGCTCGGAGGTCAACGCAGGCTGGTTGGGTGGCGCATAGATGCGGTGGAGTGACCAGTGCAGCAATCAACGACGGGCTCCCAGGCCGAGGCAACAGCGCTCGGCTCGAGCTGCATAAAGTAAACTGCAAAGCAACTAACGTCAACGTTTTTGCTTTGGCTACAGTTGGAGCCAGCAGAACCCAAGGTCAAGGTTATGTTCAGCTCGATTCTTCTCTTGTTGCAGAGTTATCGGTGTCAACTACTTGTACGCTCAAGCTGACTTGCCCCTTTACCCCTAACTCTTGCCATGCAATCGAGGCTGATGGCTCGTTTCGCCAGCTGTCACCTTGGACAAAGTCAAGCTAGGGACTCAAGCTTTGTCGCTCGTGACAAGAGAAGCAAGCTACCGCCATCGCGGCGAGCTTGGCGCTTGGCGGCGTCCCCACGCTACTGCCCTAGTCGCAGGAAGGCGTCGAAAGGCGTAGGCCGATGTGTGCGGGTCGAGCTTATGGGCAAGCAGACAATCAGCCGGCCATTCAGGGGGAGTCGCAGATGCACTGTAGATGTCGCCAGTCCGAAGTCCGCCGCGCTCTGCTCCACCGAAGGCAAAGGGGGTGGCCTTGGCCATGGCAAGAGCACACCCAGCAGATCAAGTGCGGTGGCTCTACGTCGGACGGCACGATCGCCGTCGGGGTCTCAAAACCGCGCTGCGTGGCAAGACGACGTCTGTTGGAGGATCTTCTCGGCGCGAGGACGTTGGCCGACTCCGTTGTCGGAGCGAGAGAGCGCGCCTTCACCAACGCGTTCTCAACCTGAAGTAGCTGTTGGGAAGGTCGTGGCGTCCAAAGCGGTGCCGAGGCTGTGTTCCATATCTATCTTGAGTCGGCCGGTAAAGGTGGGCTGCCCCGTAGCCGTCCGTTGCCGACACACAATGCGCTCCACCGGACAAAGCCGCGTTTGGCCATTCCCTGCACGCCGTTTTTGTGAGGCTGTGAAATGGGACTTGCTTGGGAAGCTAAAGTGGCGGAAGCCTCGACCCGTAAGCTCAAGCCTACGCTGCAACCGCCAAAAGCCTGAGCTTCCCCGCATCCTTGAGCGAGCACCCCGCAGACGCCCTTGAAGGTCTCGGCCACTACGATACCACCGGCATCAGCATTGCGCTCAGTACCTAGCAGCATCAGCGACAACATCAGCGACAACATCAGCGACAACATCAGCAGCAGCATCAGCAGCGGTATCGGCAGCATCCGCATCATGGCCACTCAGACTCACTCCTACGCCCACCTCCTCCCCCCTTCGTGGAAGGGCAAGGTCGCCGAGTGGCTCAAGGAGGACTGCCCCTCGTTCGACTGGGGCGGATACGTTGTGGGCGAGGACCAGAAGCGCGCGACGCTCTGGTGCAAGAGCGAGGTGGGTTGCATCGACACCTGATTCTGCTCCAAAGGCGCCACCCTCAAGACGGACGCCACTGACAATTGATCCCGTTTTCCTGGCTGCTCGGGCCCTCGCTTCTTTGTCCCTGCCCTCTTGCGACAGGGAGTCCTCGCGGGCGTGCCCTTCTTCAACGAGGTCTTCAAGCAGCTCGACTGCACGTAGGTCATTTGACGTTCGACTTCGGCGAGACCGCGTCGCAGACTGGAGCGGTGGTTGTTGCATCCGGAGCCTGACGCTTGCGATCGACCGCTGTGGTTTGGTACTGGGCCGAGACAGGGTCAAGTGGAACTACGAGGAAGGTGCCAACCTTACGTCCGCTGACGGCAAGAAGATCAAGGTGGCCGTCGCCGAAGTGCGCGGCCCGTCGCGCAACATCCTCCTGGGCGAGCGGGTGGCGCTCAACACGCTCGCCCGGTGTTCCGGCATCGCCACCGCGTGAGTCGGCCCTCATCCTTGGATCCCGCACAGAGACCCACGGCGTCCGTTGGAGGCCGCCCGAACGCCTGTCGGAGACGATCCGCATCGCTGACCCTTGGACCGCACAAATCGTCCGCCCTCGACGCAGCTCGCGCAAGTTTTTGGAGAAGGCGCGGCAGGCGGGCTTCAAGGGCATCGTCGCGGGCACCCGCAAGACGACGCCGGGATTCCGCGACGTGGAAAAGTATGGCATGCTCGTCGGAGGCGTGGACATGCATCGATACGACCTGAGCAGCATGGTCATGCTCAAGGACAACCACATTTGGAGCACAGGTAAGTCTATCGGCGCTCCTCCGAAACGCGTGACTTCTACACCCTGGGTTCGGCTGAAACAATGACTACGCCGACTGACGGGCGCTGCTGCCGTGGAATCGTATTGGCCGAATTGGCTTGCCGACTCATCCGACGCTCGCCCACGTCAGGCTCGGTGACGAACGCGGTCAAGGCGGCACGGTCCGTCTGCGGCTTTTCGCTGCGCATCGACGTCGAGGTCCAGTCGCACGCCGAGGCGGTCGAGGCCATCAAGGCGGGCGCCGACGTCATCATGCTCGACAACCTCGAGGGTGACGAGCTCATCGCCTGCGCCAACAAGCTCAAGGCGGACCTCGGCGCGGCGCAAAATGCCGGAGGATACAAGTTCCTGCTCGAGAGCAGCGGCGGCATCGACATTGACAATGTGGCGCAGGGAGGCCACGTCGACAACGGTAAGTCTACGCGAGCAGCGACGGACGCAGCCACGGGAGCTTGTGGTCCGACGACGAGGCTGACACATGGATCCTGCGCCCGGCTTCTTCCGCCATTTGCGTTTGCTCAGCCATCGACATCATCAGCACCAGCTCCATCCACCAGTCGACCAAGCACGTCGACTTTAGCCTCAAGATTGACCCCTCGTCGTAGAATTGCTTCGACCAAGAGGCTGCGCTTGTCGCTTTGGCGCCACGAACCATCTGTATCTCTCTATTACACTGGCGGACGGGAATCGGAACCAAGGACCAGACCATAACAGCGGAGGAGCTGATCAGAGGCAAGCCGGTGCGGCTCTGCCGACGATTGCTCCAAGCATGGCAGCGTGTCGCTCGAAGTTTTCCATAGTGCCACGGTCAAATGCCTCGCCAACGCTGCTATGCTCTTAATACCGCTATATATACAAGGCTTTCCATGATTATCGACGTCGTTGTCAACGGAACTCCGGCTCGGACCATCGCTGGCCACTCGCTCCCTTCTCTGCTCAGCCTCGCCCAGCATGCCGTATGAACAGCCGCAGCACCTTGAGCCTGATGAGTGAGCCCAAGTTAATCCAAACACCCCTTTGGCGCAGAGCTTGAATGCATTGCAGCCTAACCTAGTGTCTGCTGGGCAGGGTTGCGCCTCGCATCATCGCAGCGCTAGAACGTATCGCTAGCGATTTTGTCCAACAGCTCCGAGCCGCTACCACCGCCTCCGCCGCGGCGCCCCACCGGGTTCAAATCCAGCTGGGCGACTACGCTTTACGGTAGATCATGCTGCATTCACGCCCCCTCTCTGGTCCGTCACGAGAGACGTTCGAGAGCTCACTTGTCCGCCCCCTTCTCTCGCTCTTTCTCTCTCTCTCCCTCTCTCCCCCTCATCTCCCCTCGCCCACACCTAGCCCCCCGGTCGAGGGCCGAGGTCCAATCATCGAGGGCCCGAGGCCGAGGGGACTACCCCTCGTCTTTCCGACGATGTCGACGTCGCGGACCAGGCAGATCGGTGAGGCATCGTTGGAACCAAAGCGCCCCCTCGGCCTGCCACGACGAGACTGACGAGGCTCTCAATGGCAAGCGGACTAGCGCAACTGTTCCGCGTCATCGAGGTCCTTCTCGATGCCTTGCGGAATGGCATCGTGGTGACGAAGCGGTAAACACCCACCTCCCCCTAACCCTT
This sequence comes from Thecaphora frezii, assembly GCA_026284005.1. Classification (NCBI taxonomy): domain Eukaryota; kingdom Fungi; phylum Basidiomycota; class Ustilaginomycetes; order Urocystidales; family Glomosporiaceae; genus Thecaphora; species Thecaphora frezii. The sequence goes on along the minus strand of JALNIF010001185.1, from coordinate 4,200 downwards.
CGTTTTTTTTGAATCTTCGCTCTTTGCTCATCTGCGCATCCGACCGCACGCGACGACCCGTAGCGACATCTACTACCGCGACCCTGTTCTGTTCGGTACACAGTCCGTCGTCGATCGGTTGGTCGGGAAGCTGGCGGCGTCGTTGCAGATCGAGCGGTACCGGCTCGGCGTCGTCGCGTCGCCACGTGGCCTCGTCAGCGGCGACCTCGTCTTCACCTACCCTTCGGTCGCTCCGGAGAGACACGAGGCCACCTTGCCCGGCACACCCACCCTGATCCCGCTACAGGGAATGCAGGGGTACAAAGTGGCGACCGAAGCCCGCTGGTTGCTGATTGTGGAAAAGGAAGCGTCATTCCGCCGTCTCGCTGATTTGCAGAGAGACGACGAGGCTTGGTTGCAAGAGGGGATCATCGTGACGGTAAGCCAGACGCGATGGGAGCGAGGGAAAAGTGACGAACAAGGCTGATGGGAAGGAAGTGTGGTGGAGTGCAGGCAAAAGGATACCCCGACCACGCCACCACGGCCTTTGTCGCTGCCCTCGCCGAACGGTATCCGAGGTGCGTCGCTTGTAGTTACACGCTCTAGCGCCATGAACAGGTTCTCCAAGTGGACAAGTAAGCCCTGACGTCCCCCTCGCCCCACTTCACACGATCAGCATGCCGCGCTACGCCCTAGTCGACGGCGGTGGGCCTCCCTTCTCCTATCCTCCCCGCCTACCTTGCACTAGTCATCCTCACACCACCTTCCTCTCCTCCCACACAGACCCTTTCGGCATCGACATCTGGCGGTGCGCCCATCCCTTCCCTCTCCCCCTCCTCCCCAGCCCACGCTAACCCCGCCCCTCTCTCTGTGCAGGACCTATACCCGCCTCCTCTCCGCACGCCACCCGACCTGTTCGATCCAGTGGCTCGGTCTACGCCCATGCGACTTCCACGCCGCCCTCGCCTCCAACAAGCCCCGCGGCCTCGTGCAGCTGACCCATGCGGAACGCCAAAAAGCCCTCAAGCTGCTGCGGGATTTCGCAGGGGGGCTTGCGTACCTCGATGAGCGGCAGAGGGGGGACGCTAGGTAACCCATCCCACACCATCCATCTCCCCAGCCGTGCTGGGTGTAAAAGGACCTGCAAACGCTGACAATGCAGGCAACGTGGCGGGGTATGCGACGCGGGTAAAGGTTGCAGCTTTCACAGATGCTGCTCAGAGGCTATAAGGCCGAAATCCAGTGGTTGGACGAGCCGTCCCCATCGCAGAGTTCCTCTGGCGGGCTGAGCGGTTACCTGCAGGCCCGTATCGCTCAGCCCTGGTCTCATCCCCACTCGATCTAAACCCCACCAACACCTGTGCAAATGGGAGCAGTTACAGATTAACGTCATGACGATCTCGAAAGCGAAATTTACACGTGTGGTACAAATATACAAGACCAGACCGCTGCATCCGGCACCAGCACCGACACCGTCGCCGTCGATGGCCGGCGTCTTCTTTCCCGATCTACGGGTAAGGCGTGGACTCGAATCCGCCCGTTTGAGATCTCCGGGACAGCTCCAGCTCCCCCCAGACCTCATGCGCGGTCGACAGTCTCGGACACGTATTCGTCCTCTTGGGGCGCCTTGCGCGCCTCGTTGCTCCTCTCGTACCCATGTACGACGTTTTGAGCGGCCGAGAGCATCCTCGAGTCGCTACGATCGCCCGTCCCTGGTGCCGGTTGGTGGACCTCTGGGCGCACCGTCGTGTACCCACGGCCGGTATCGTCGAGCTCGGATCCCATCTCTGCGTCTTCTAGGTCTTCTTCGAGTCTCGGCACCACGATGCCCTCGCGCGGGATCCTGGGGCTGTAGGGCTTGTGGCACTGCGGATGGTGGAGCGGCGGATAGTAGAGGCGGTAGACGCTGTACGACAGCACCGTGCCGAGAATGGCGCCGGCAATGATATCAGTCGCGTGGTGGCGGTAGTCCATGGTGCGCGAGATCGCGATCAGCGCGGCGCCCATCATTGGACACACCGTCAGCCACGCCGACAGCGCGTGTCCACGTCGGTCAAACAGGTGCAGCTTGCCCGCTAGGTAGAGGGTGAGGAACGTGAGGCCGGCAAACGCCGATGACGCGTGGCCCGACGGGAAGCTGCGGAAACCGTCGCGCAGCCTCGAGTCATCGATGCCCACGCTGCAGATGGCGTCAGTCGACAGGCCATAGGGCGTAGCGTTGATCGAACCCGGCCATGGCTGGCACCGATCAATCAGGTCGGGCCTCGGCCGTCCGACGCAGACCTTGATGATGGTTGTCACTGTCACATTGAGGCAGTGCGCCAGCAAGAAACCGAGCAGGCCGTTGTGCAGGTCCCACACCGACCTGGAAGCGCCGAGCGCGATCGTCGCGATGAGCAGCGCGGGGATGATGACGGCCGTGAGGCCAAGCAGCCACATGGGGACGCGCTCGTGGACGGCAAAGGTGTGCTGGATGCTAGTGTCGTTGAGATCGAACTCGCGGCGGAAGCCGTGCACCCGGTTGATGAGCGCCAGGAGACCCGCCAGCAGGATGGTGATGATCCAGTCCGGCAGGTAGCTCCGCAGCAGCTGCAGCTTGCGCTCCTTGGTGATCGGCGGCCGCTGGCGCGACCACTGAAGCGTATTGTAGAGCTCGGCGCCAGGGAACTTGGCGTAGCGCGGGCTCGCCCCTCCAGCTCCTCCCACTGCCCCGTCGCTGCTTGGACCGGCGGCGCGGCCGTTGGCGCCTCCGTTTGCTTGCATTTTGCTGCCAAACTCAGAGGTGAGGTGAGTGAACCTGTGAAAAGTGCCGGCTGGTCCGGTGCGGTCGTGGTCGTGGTCGCTGTCGCTAAAGGTCTCAAAGGGGTGAGCGATGGAGCGGTAGCTTTCCTGGTTCCTCTCGAGCGGCCTGCGCCTGGGCTTGGGATTCCACCACCTGGGGTTGGACTGCGGAGCGATGTAGGCCTGGCGACCGAAAGAGGCGTCTTCGGCCGCGTAGTAGTACTGCTGGTGTCGGGCGGCCTCGGCTTGGATTTCTCGGATGGAGGGGTACTCGGAGAGGGACGAGACTTCGTCTAGGTGGTACGGGTCGGTCGGCGGTTGGGCAGGCTGGTTGTCGCGGGCGACTTGGGCGGTGGGGAGGGGATCCGAGTTGGAGGCAGACGAGCGCGAGTAGTAGGGGTCGGTGGGATCGGAGGCGTGATGGCTTTGGGGGCGATGGTTGTGGTGCTGGTTGTGGGGATGGGAGGAGAGGGGGTCGGTGGGGGAGAGGGAGCGCGGGGAGCTGGCGGCGGAATGGGTCGAGGCGACGAGCTGGTGGCGGGACTGCTGGGCGCGAGAGTGCTGGTTGGGCGAGCCGTAGAGGGGATCCGGGGGGGCCGAGGGCGGGGACAAGGCCATCAGCGGGCGCAAAAAGAGGGGAAAGGAGGAGGAGGACGTGGGGACCGAAGTGGAAGATAAAGGGACGTGAAGGAGGAGGTTTGGCGAGCGTGCACACGAGGGAGAGAGGGAGAGAGGGAGAGAGGGAGAGAGGGAGAGAGGGAGAGAGGGAGAGGGCGAAAGGACAAAAAGGCAGAGGCAGAGGCAGAGTGGACGCTGAAGAGAGGCGGCCAGAGCAGCAGGGTTGTGGAAAGAGAAGCGCAGGAGCAAGGCAGGAGCAAGGCAGGAGCAAGGCGGGGCGAAAAGCGGTGCAGGATGAGTGTGTGTGCGGCTGAGTGTGCGGCTGAGTGGGCGGCTGAGTGTGCGGCTGAGTGTGCGGCTGAGTGGGCGGCTGAGTGGGGCTGAGAAGGGCGTAGCGTAGTGGAGCGTTGGTGGTTGATTCTTATTCCTATTGTACAGGCGACTTGCAGTCGGTAGAGTAGCGATGTTTCGCAGCTCCAACGTGACCTCCAAAGTAGGGACCTTTTGGGGCTCCGATATCGCAGCTCCAGATTGGGGTTCAAGAGCTCTCATGTGACCTCCAAAATATACCTTTTGTAGCTGCCTCGACACTACGATTCTCTCCAAACACCGCCTCGAGGAGCTTGCCAATGCCATTGCTCGAAAACAGGCACCGTGTGTGGCGCAACCGAACGTCTGGGGTTTCGTGGACGGAACTCTTCGCCCTATCGCCCGCCCCGTCAACATGCAGGGGCACTGCTACAATGGGTGGAAACACCTTCACGCACTCAAATGGCAGTTTGTAACGACTCCTGATGGTCTCTGTTTTGTCGGCCGACCCCT
>JALNIF010001174.1:0-11111 GCA_026284005.1 Thecaphora frezii | reverse complement strand
TACCACTCAAGCCTCTATGCTGGACCACCTACAACTCCCAGCCCAATGCCAGATCCCAGCCACAGTTGTTATAGGAGAACACAGGCTGGATCCATAAAGGTCCATTTAGGCACAGAGGACAGCAGAGAGCCCAGGTGGATTGGGCCAGCAGGATCAGGAATGCATCTGGAAGCAGGTGTAACCGGTTCCCAGGTGGGAATGTGCCACTGGCCAAGGGAAACTGGTTCTGAGCATGGCTAGAAACATGCCCCATTCTTAGTGTGGCCCACTTGCCAGCAGGATGCAGAGGAAGACTGGGAACCAGCCACAACCTTGGTGTGACCAGTTCTGAGCACTGGGAACTGGTCACAGGCACAATGTGGTGGGTTCTGGACCCAAGGGCCAGGAAGGCCATACCTAAGCTGGGTGGCACTGCACCTTAGACAGGATCCCCATCCAGTCTAGTCAGCATACAATTATAGTGTTAGCTCTAAGGAGCTTGACACCCCTGTACCATAGTACTAGCAATCCCAGCCAATCTCTACCAAATACTCCTCTGTACACTGCCTTATCTCTGCTTACAGCATACAACAGTGCTTGTACACCACCAACAGAACCACCTGCTGCCACCAGTTGCTCCAGCCTCTGGCATGAGCGCCAATAACTACGTCCATCCCTCAATACTACAGGAACCTGCAGTTAGATGGTGAGGATAGGGGTGATCTGGATTCCTGAGGTTGATTGTGGATGATGATAATCAGGAGGGAGGAGATGAGTGAGGAGCTGGAAGTCTAAATACAGGTGACATGTTGGGGGATGATTGGTGCCAGCTGGCACTGATGTGGCACATCCCACCAACTTTCAACTATCCTACACTACCAAGCCTGGACTGGGAGCAACTTATCCTGTCTTGGACAAGTCTCTCCCACCTGTCCACTAACATCTACCCTAACTCCATCCTAGAGCAGACCCCTGGCATGGACCTTAACACAGCTGCCCTGCCATCAGCTCAAAAAGGTGGGGCACCACACTGCCAAAAGAGGCTGTATCATCTCAGGTACCATGTTTGGGAAGGACAATTGGCCCAAGCCAAAATGAGGCAGAAGAATACTGCCAGTCCACAGAGGCCCAAAGATGTGGAGTCTGGGCATCACTGAGTAGAAATCCTCCAGTGCACCATGGACCATGATAGGGCAGAACTGCATGCTGGAGGTTCACAAATACACTGGGGGTAATGTTGGGCCATAACCTTGGAGCTCTTGGCTGGTAACTGGGTAGTGGTGAGGGTGTGCATGCAGTCTGTAGTCAGAGCTGAGGAGACATATTACCATGGTGGAGTGGCATTGGAACTTTCCAACACTGTGTAGAACAGAACAGGCAAGGTTACTACTCTCTCAACTCTTTGTTGATTGTATTAAGTATTACCTAGAGTACTTGATGCACCTTGACAATCCCATACTTCCTTCTGCCAAGCCTCTCCCAAGCCCTGACAACCATCAGCCTCTCACTGTCCACTACTACCAATGGTACCCAAGCCCCAACAGGCTTAACAGAGATGTTAGTGAAACAAGATGGTGGCAAGAAGACAAGAATGAGCCTGGGTGTTGTGACAAGTGTTGCAAGTGCTTGGTAGTTGATGTGGAAACAAGAAAAAAGTGATCAATTGACTAAAATGCAAGTTTGACTCACATGGACTGTAGTACAAGCGAATTTGGGGTATTGTATTGTTGCTCTATACAGTAGCTGCATGCCCATCACGCGGGGTTTTAAACCAAGCCGAGTCTATAGATGAATTTGGAATACAAAGGTCGTAATAGCTTATTTCAGCAAAGCAGCCAAGATCGCCATGGTTACAACCGGGGTTTTCAATTGAATCCAACACACGCGCCGGCGTACTGCAGCTGACGACGCTGCACTGTCTGTAGGCTTTGCCCCTGAAAACCGCACCTATCGACGCTGCTGCTAACAGGCGAACCCTTCTGGCGCGCTGTCTTTGTGTCACGTGCCGCAACGCACGCCCGTTGCCGTCTGCAACGAGGTCAGGTCATCTTTCACCTCCTAGACGTTGGCTGGTGCGCGTATGCCGACCCAAGAGGCGAGTCGCCACCATCGCAGCTCCGCCAGGCGTCGCTGCACCGTGCTGAGCGACGTCTCGAATGGTGCGAGATGCGGGCGAAGCGCTAACACTGTCTACGACTGACTGCCTGCGACTACATACATAGCTGCATGCGTACACGTCGCCGAGCGCGCACGCGCGCGGGGCGTTGCCTATGGATTACACGCCTATGTACTAAGATTAAACAGTCTGTGACGAGTGATGTGAGGCACCGACGCGTTTTAAGCTCGAGAAACAAAGAGCGCGCAAATTGGAAAGTAGAGTATGTACATACCTACTTTGCCGCTTGTTGCTTGCGATTCAGAGTGATTAGCCAGGTGGCTCGAGTCCAATTTTCGACGCGTCCGATGAGCTGCCAACCTGCAGAGTCATGAGTGGAGTGCGCGCTGCACCATCACACCTGCCACCACCACCACCACCACTTCCCCCCAACTCCGCCATCGCTGCCGCCGCCGCTTCCCCACCGCAACACCAGGTATCAAAATCCACCACACACACACCGCGTCGCCTCGGCCAAAGCTACTCCTTCCCTCTTTATAGCGCCCCGACCGTCGTTCACTCAACTGTCTCGTCGTCCGGTGTCGATTCAGTCTCGTGGCCACCCTTGCGTCGGTGCTGCGCGTCACCGACAGGCCACTGCCGCGTCCATCACGCGCCTCTTTCTCCTATCTCTTTCCCCCGCTTCTCTTGCAGCTCGTTGGCAGCAGAAGCGATACCAACGACGGCACAATCTTGGGAGGACATGCGCGCCGGCTAAGTCCCATCCTCCAACGCTTGGACGTCGTCCTGCTTCTAATCGCAAGGTCGCCTGACTGGAGCACCAATAGGTCCCACTAGACGTCGATCGAAGCGACGTCGCCATCCCATTCGCCATGGGCGGCAAAGATTCCACCCTATTTAGCGGGCGCGCCGCTCGTGACAGTGGCAGCGCTGCGCCCGGTACGCCGCGGTCGGGCTCGGCCGTGCCCTTTTACCGACAATTCCTACCCAGTCAGCTTGCATCTTCGTCTGCTGGAGATCCGATTCCGTCCCTCGACGAGCTCTCAGCCCTCGCACGCTACCTCGGCCGCGTCAGATCCGAATCGACCGCGAGGCTGGCTAGGCTCGAGGCTCGTGCCGAGGATCCGCTCCGGCCCATCTTTAGCTCCAGCTCCTACGACCTCTTTTCTCCTCCGGGCCTCGTCTCCAGCGTATCTGGAAGCTCTGGCCTCTACTCTGACCACACCACCAAATCCTCTGCCAGTGCGCCCAAGTACAAGTCCAAGGAACGCGCCTTCAGCCTCGCCTCGCCCGATCCTCTGCCGCAATCGCCTTCGGTCCACGCCTCGCCCTCCGCCGCCAATGGAGCTCAACGCCATCGTATCAAGATCAAGCGCGAGCGCGACGGTGAGAGCGTACCCAGCACAGCCGGGCCTTCGGGAGCCTATGCCGACGGTAAGAAGGACGGAACGGCGGCCGGAGGCAAAGCCGGACCCAAGGCCAAGGCCGGGCGAGGACAGAGTGCGGGCGTCGACGACGATGACAGCGTTGCAACCACCGATCCTGACTGGGATCTGGACGAGGACTCGCTCCCAAGCCGGCCCGGCAAAGCGAGGCAGAAGAAGCGCAGAAGAAAAGGATCTGGCTTCGACTCTTTAGAGGAGGATTCGGCTTCAGATTTTGATTCCATCGTGCCCGGGACAGGAACCGCGAGCACTTGTCGAAGCGGCGCAGCGGCAGGCAAGAATGGCACTCCGTCGCTCGCGTCGGCGGCATCCAGACCAGGGAGCGCGACCGGCCACGCATCGGCGAGAGCCTCGGACGCCAGTGTCGGGGCATCATCGGCGGCCGCGGCGAACTCAAAGTCGGCCGGCTTCAGCATGCGTCTCAAGGTGAATCCTGCGGGCAACGCGACGCCCGGTCCGACCACCATGGCCGCTGCGACGGCGACAGCTTCACCCGCGATCCAGCGCAAGGACTCTGAGGTGACAGCGGGCTCAACCCGGCGAAACAGTATCCTGCCGACGCCTTCGCCTCTTCCCTCAACGCCACAGCCCCCATCGGCGGTGACGGCACCACCGGTGCCGACGGGCCCTGCGCCCGGTTGGGAACCACCGGCAAGGACGCCGCATTCCTTTCTTCCCGTGCTGGCCCCTTCGCGGCTACCCCGACCGTATCCGACACATCCGAGCGAGGTCAGTGAGGATTTCGCCAACAAGGACTGGAAAGAGAGGGAGCGCGAGCGCGACAGGCTGCTGGAACGCGAAAGCGCGCAGCCGGGTACGCCCGGCGTTGGGGCTGGGCCCAACTTGGTCAAGGAGGCAACGACGGGACGGAGGGGCGGGCGGGATCAGCAGCAGACCCCCATCAACACATTCTACAACTACGCCGACGCCTTCTTCAAGACATTGACGGAGGACGATCTGGCGTGGCTTTCGAGCAAGGTACGTCTGTCCCGCCACACACATCTACGGTACACGGTGCGCCGATAATGATCGCGCCGACTGAGACCACCTTTTGCCTTGAGGATTATTGCCCCTTCTTGCTTCCGCTTCTTCAACAGTCGGACGATACAGAGCCATTCCAGATGCCGTCGCTGGGCCGCCATTACAAGCACGTCTGGGAGGAAGAAGACGCTCTGGCTGCCAGCAGCGCACTCGAGCTCTACGGTACGCCGTTCTCTGGATCTGGTCCCGGACACTCGCGGACGCCCTCCATCAGCCTGGGCACTGGGCTGCCGCTCGATCCCCTATCAACGCTTTCGAATGGCGCACAAAAGGCGGGATCCGACTCCGGCAACGTAGATCTCGACATCCCTCCGCCGTGCCGCTTCAAAGCCAAGCAAATGTCCGACGAGCATCTGTGTCTCGGGTCTGAAGCCGCCGTTGATGCGCGCAGCGGTCCTCTCGCGGAGCGTTTGGTGTCTGCGCTGCTGACAAAAGAACGTCCGCAGCATCCGACGGGCGACCAGATCGGCGCGAAAATCAGCACGTCCGCCGAACCGAAGCCGGCAGATGACAACGACAATCTTGAGGCAGGCGATGAGGATGCCGAGGGCGAGCCCGACGCCGCATTTGAAGGTCTGCTGCACGACCAGGACATGGTGGATTTCGAGGAGCGCATCAAGCGTGAGCTGCGTGCGATCGACGTGCTCGGCGCAGAGGAACAAGTCGACTGGTCCAGCCGCGCCGATGATGAGATCTCGACGACGCTGCGGATGGTGCAGCGCGCCCTGGCCAGGCAACAAAAGATCAACGGCATGCGCAAGGCGCGGCTCTTCCAGATCGCCATGGACCGGATGGCCTACCAGGACTACGTCATCTGCCTCAACACAGTCGAAAAGGAGATCGAAGCTGGTTGGAACAAGCGATTGCGGCAGATTAAGGCGAGCCTTGGCAAGCGCAAAAAGGCCGGTGGCGGCAATGCTAGCAACCACGAAGACGGTGGAGGCCAGTCGGCAGCGGCCAATGGGTCGTCGGCTTTGCAAGCGCCCAACGGCAACGGTGTCGCGGGCGGCACTGGTGCGTCGCAGGCGGGCCAGACTTCGGCGGCAAATTACGGACCAGTGCGACCGCAGCTGCCGGAGGCCTTGACGGCGGCAATGGAGAGGCGTGCCAAGCTGCAGTACGCCTTTGGCGAAATGTTTGACGAGGCGAAATACGCCTGGGAGACGCCTACCGAGAGCGTCTATGCTGATCTGGACCTGGACAAGATTGAGTGATCAGCCCTCTTTGCTTTCCTGCCTCCCTCCCATACCTACCCGGCCGCTGTCCTCCCTCTTTTGCGCACGACGGAGTCGGGTTGTACTATTATCGTCGTAGGCTGCTGGCGTCCGGCCACGTAGCATCCGACTGGAGGTTGCCGAACGTATCTGTTTATCTTTGCACCTTAGTTGGCATTGCCGTGGCAAGGTGTCCCGTGCCTTGATCCTCGTGCAATGGACGTTCTGATGTTTTTGTGCTCGTCAACATGGTCTATCTTGGGGATAATGAGCGTCCTCTCCCCCTCCCCTTCCCTCTCCTTTATTTCCTTATGGTTCAACAATAACCTTAGCACACCCAGTTGGTAAAGCCTGCTCGTATCGAGCGCCATTGGCGGGTTGGCGTCTAGTTCTCTGCCGTGTGCCTGAAACAGCAAAAGGGGTTTTACTGTCTCCCTTTCCCCCTCGCCTCTCCTTCCTTCTCCTGGGTTCTTTTTCATAAAACCCCCTTACAAAATTCTTAATTGTTAATTCTGAATGATGCGCGCCGACGCCATGCGACAACCAGCTGATTATTACATTATTGTTGATCGGCCCTGATCTGAAGCCTCTACGCATACGAAAAACTTAATGCAACGGGGCACAGTCCCCGCCGCACGTACTCGCCGCCTGCATGGCGTCGCGCAGGCCACGACACACTGCTGCTGCCGAGGCGAGCGACGACCGCCCTTTTGCAGTCGAAGTGAAACACGTATCGACGCTCCCGGCGTGCCCGAGACCGCTTGCCTGTCCCGATGCCATGGGTGGGAGCTAGTCTAAGAAGTAATTCGCGCTCAGCCCCGCCTCGGACGGGACACCCGAACAGACGATTTTCGGCTTCATCGTTACTTCCCCCCCCCCCGCCTAGCGTGCGATACCTCCCTTGGATGGGCGGTGGGAAAGCGCGCCATCGGGCAACGGAAGGTGGGTCGACCCATAGAAACCTTGTCTGTGCCCCACCGGATGGTAGGGGGCGTAGAACGTCGACAACGGGCCGAGGATGCTGAGGCTGCACGCTCGCACCAGTCATCCTCGTCGGGCCGCTCGTGGCTTTGCCTCGGCGTGGGAGGGCGGTACCTCTCGCGATGGGCATGCTGGGTTGGGTTGGGTTCGGCGAGGCCTGACACACGCAATCGAAACGGTTATCGGTTGCTGGCCGCGAGCAAACGTACTCTAGACCCGTGACTACTTATTTATCAAGTACCGCCGTTGGCCCGATCCCATTTGTGATTCTTCAGCATCCCTGCCCTCCTACTACCCTCCATGTTCTCGAAAAGCAGCGTCTCGGACGAAGCGAGGCGATGCGGTGGGGAAGGGCGGTGCTTCGCAAGGCGTCACCGGAGTTGCGTGGTCGTTGAAAAGGTAAATGATCGTGTAGGTGACGGCGCCGCCACGCCCCTCAGCAAAGTTTTCCGACCGAGGGTCGAGGAGGGAAAAGAAATCCCTCCGACCATGCAGCAAAGCAGCAGCAAGGTGTAATGGGGCAGAAGCAGCCGCAACAACTTTTCCCCCTTCCCCGCAGGTCTTGGTCAATCAAATGACCTCACCTCCCATTCCCCGTTACTATGGTCGTCCGCCGGTCAACAAGCGTGCCCACCTCACAGCCCACGACAGGATGCGGATTTCCGACCCTATCCACCAGGCGCGGCGATAGCGTGTCTGTCTCAGCAGAGGCGGTGGATGAGGTGCCGTGGGCGGATGGCTGCAAATGTGAGTGCCGGCGTTGCTGCAGGCGAGGCGAGCTAGACTACTACTTGCTCTCGAGCATTAGGGTGCTTCAACCTGGCTCGGTTGCACAGCTCCGTGTTATTGTGATTCGCCATTACCGAGCTGGCGGAGCACGTCCGAAATGGTCTGCACGCTGACAATGATGGGGACGGGTCGGAGGTTGGTGTACATATACGGCGCTATGGTACTTTGGGAATCGGGCCGCCGCCGAAGCCAATCGTATCCACGCGGCTCACTTCTGCCTTTGGATGGCGCACAGGGATATTGGTTGGTAGAGCGGTCGGTAGGAGGAATATATGGGGAGAGCGATTAGTCAGGAGGCGGCTGGGCCGTTGCGTACAGCCTAAGTGGTGATTAAGCGAATGAAAATCACAAGTCGTAATATTTGTATGTTACAGCGGGTATGCACGATAGGCAAGGCCATCTAGCGCGAAGCCAAGGACCCGAGAAGCTACGCCACGTAGAATGTCGCGTTTATTATTTCTATAGATTCACATTAAGATTCTTTCAACATTCATATTTTTAACCGTTAGCTTTGGCTGACGGCAGCGGCGCCGACAACGACGAGAGCCACGCTGGCAGCCGCAGACGAGCTGCACCCAACACACACGGGCGCGGCGCCAAATGAGGCAAACGGCAGCAGCGGTGGGGCCGCCTGGTCGCCCTCGGTATTGTTCCTTTTCTCCCTCCTCCGCCTCCTCCTCCCTCTTGGCCCCTGGGCTGCTTCATTTCTGCTGCACACGACCCACACCAACGTCCGACTGTGCCTCGGACGCAGTACCGCATGCAGCTCAGCACCGTCTCTCGGTCAGCATAGAAAATGTCGCCCAGTCCACAATCAAGTCATAGATCCGCCCCCACTCCCCTGCCCCTTCCCCACCCCCCTTCCCTCTTTTTCCTCCTTTGCTTTGTTGGCGCTGCCGTACACAGCAGCTCTACATGTACCTCGTGTCTCTTTTTGGCGAGCGATGGCCTTGCTGATCCTCGCTGATCCTTACCCTCTTTGGCAACTCGACTCTCTTCCACCACCGCCACCGTCCCCTCCTCGGCCGCTGGGTTACCTGCGCACCTGCGCCTCGCCCGAACTGCACCCCTGACCGGGCCTCGCTACCTTCTCTGCACTCCCTTCCTTAACGATGGGAAGCCTCTGTCGCACTGCTTCTTGAACATTGTCCCTTCTCGCTCCAACACCCGTCGCTTCTTTTCCTCCACTCGCCAGCTGCCAACATCTCCTTGGCCAGACGGCCCTAGCCGCGGCCTTTCGACGCCCGTCGTTAGATTCTCGACAATCCAACGACGGATCGCCAAACCACGATAGATTGCCCACAATCACGTTAAAAGCGCCATCACAGCTCTTGTTTCGGAAGATGACAGCTGCATTGCACGAACCGGGCCTTCTTTTACCCTCGGACCTGAGACACCGGCGGGGCTCATCGTACAATTCAGCCATCGAAAGCACGGCGACGGCCAAAATGGGCAGGTCCTTGACCACTGTACGGCGCAAGGCACCCCCGAAGCTCACGCCGGATCTGTTCAAGGAGCTCTCAGTCGCTGAAGTCGCCCAGACCCTCACGCCTCCCGATGCGTCGCCCGGATTGAAACGGACGATTAGCATGAAAACGCTAAACCCTAATGCATATCAGCAAAACGCGACGCCAAACTCGCCAATGCCTTCTCCGCTTCCGATGCAGCCGCAATTCATCCTCAAGATCGATACATCCACCAGCGAAGCACGAGAGCAAGAGGCGCCCGGCAACATCCTCAAGCTCCTCGGGCCCAGTGCGGTCGCCCAGGCGGAGCCGACCACCAAGCGGAGCCATTTCCACTGGCGCTCCCATCGCGATCGTAGAGAGACCGACGCAAAAAAACCTGCGGCCGTCAGGCGTCGTGGTGGCGACAATAACGGCAATGCTAGTCGGGATGTCAACGCCACGGGCAACGCTTTCACCAGGGGCGAAGCTCGTCAGGCCAAACGTAACGATACTGGCAACGGATTCAACAATGGGAGGTCGAGCGTCGACGTCAGGGCCGTCACAGACCCCACCGGCATCGATTTCGGCAAAAGTGCTAGAACTGGTGCAACGTGGAGCGGCACCCTCCGGTCGCTGCCGTTCTTCAAGGGGCCGACACAAGTGACAACGCAGGGCACCGCCCGGGACATGCCGGCGCCGAACCGAACAGCTGGCCTTTCACGGTCAGGGACGAAGCGATTCGACATCTCCTTCCGTAAGAGGTTTATCCAGCTCGGCAGCGGATCTGGTGCTAGTGCGTACGGCAAGCAGGGCGATACCGCTCCAGCACCCGAGCAACAGGCTGGCTCTTCTCAGGCGGAAGTCAAGCCAGTGCCAATGGATCGAACCCTCAGCACCCCGCTCCTGCGAGGCAGCTCACCGCAGCGTTCTGCGCTCTCGCCGAGCACGTCCAATGGCGTCTTCGCCACAGGCGGAGCCCATCCGCCGATCAGTATTCCTCTGCGCACGAGCAGCTATAGTTCCGACCACAGCTCTCTGTTGACGCCCGGACTCAGCCCCGAACCGAGCTACGGCTTCGGTTCGCGCAAGCGGCAGGGGTCCAACAGCTCTCAGATCTCTCTGTGCAGCAGCAGCCAGCTTCAAGTGCCAGCGACGCCGCCGCTACGCCCGGCGCGATCCGTGCGCCGACCCGCGCCGCCTCTTGCGGGCCGTGCGACGAGATCAACACGGATTAATATCGCCGACGAGGAAGGGCGCAAGTCCCTCTTTGCAGTCAGCCCCAACGCTGGGCCGAAGCTCCAAGTCACGATCGTCGATGACGAGACGGTCTCGACCGTCCTGAGGCCCACCGAGGGCCGTAACCGCGGAGAGCAAACGGGAGCCAGTGCGGGCGCTGCCGTCGGCCCACCATCGCGCATGTCGAGGCTCATCGCAGACACGCCGCTCGACTACCTGGACACGCCGTCTTCCGGCAGCCAGGCAAGCGCCAAGGCGCCGTCGACGCTGCCCGACGTACGCGACTTTGAAACGCAGCTCCAACGCTCCATCGCCTTGGCCTACAGCCGCCACCACTTGGTGCTAGCGCGTCGCGCCACGCATCGGCGCTCCCGCTCCGCTACTGCTATGGTCCGATTGGCAGAGCCGAGAGCGCACGCCGTCGGTGCTGCCACAACCGAGTCGGAGGAAGAGAGCAGCGACGAGGCAAAGTCGCTCAGCGACATCGAAGGTTGGCAGACGCTGCCCCTCGTCGAAACTCTTGGCCGTCTTAGTTCTGCTGCTCGAGCGTGAATCTCTCTCCCTTCATCCCCTTCTCTCTTTCCCGACCCCTTTCATCTTATGCTCAGTGTTGGCTCCCCCGCCGCTCCTATTGCGCACCCTTGCAAATGCGCAAACACGAACCCAAAAGAAAAAAACGGACCCTTGACGTTGCACGGCTGCGTCCCATGTACTTCTCTAGCATCATACCCCGCTGGGCCTACCGTCTGCTTAGCTTCGAGTGCGAGACCATCTAGCCCTGCACATGCACATTGTCAATATCCTACGCTCTTTTCTCATTGCTTGGCAACTCTAACTCCCCCCCCCCCCCCAAAAAAACCCC
>JALNIF010001163.1:0-10819 GCA_026284005.1 Thecaphora frezii | reverse complement strand
CCGTTCCGTTTGCCCCCCCCCCTTTTTCCCACCAACCACACCCCTTCCCCCTCAACCTCCAAGGCTTGACTTAAGGAACCCCCACACTTGCTTCCCACATCCGCTCGCTGCTGCAAACCAAGCCTGACAGCGTCGGAAAGGCCTCGCACCATGCCGCGCACAGGCAAGCTTCGCATTGCCGCCATCGGCATCGGTCGACAGGGCAAGGTCCATGCTCTCAACGTGAGTCGTCGCCAATCCAGCGTACACTCTCTGTCACTTTGCCACCGTCCAACTTGCTCGCTGACCCTCGTGTTCGCCTCTTCTTGCGGCTTCGTCAACGGTACAGTTTGCGTTTGCGACGCCGAAAGCGGAGCTGGTGGCCGTCGTCGACCCCGACGCGAACGCTCTCGACTGGGCGCGCACCCACCTTCCTGAAATGGTGCTGCGCTTCTCCGACGAAAACGACCTGTACGCCCACTTTGGCTGCCGCCGCGGTGGTGCGGCGCTGAGCGGCGAGCTGGACGCCGTGTGCATCTCGACCGAGACGTCACTGCACGCACCGCTGTGCGTCCAGGCGGTCGAGATGGGCCTCCATGTGCTGCTCGAGAAGCCCGTGTCGATCGACCTCGAGGGCCACAAGCAAGTGGTCGATGCCGCAAAGAAGAGGCCCGACGTCCGCATCCTCGTCGCTCTGAGCAGGAGGTTCGACCCTACCTACCGCAACGCTAAGGCGAGGGTAAAAGAGGGCAGCATGGGGCACGTCCACCTCGTGCGCAGCGCCACCGTCGATCGGTTCGACGAGGAGGGCTGGTTCGTACCCTACAGCCAGAAGAGCGGAGGCATCTTTATCGGTGAGTCGTTCCGCGACGAAGGGATAAGGCGAGCAGAGGGTGGATCGGGGTACTCACAATCGTAACCGGGCCATCTGCCTTGGAGGTGCATTCAGACTGCGGCATCCACGACATCGATATTGCGCGCTGGTTCCTCGGCCTCAGCAACGCCGACGGCGAGAGTGAGTCGATGCCCACCTCCCAAAGCTCCATCGCGAGCATCCCTGGAAGAACGTCATCCTAACTTATTTTTTTTCTCGCTGGTGTGGCGGCATGGATTTTATTTATTTTTGTTGCTTTGACAGCCCCAAGTTCGCGCCCCTACAAAGCCACTGCATTCGGGTACAACGCGCGGCACCCCGAGCTGTCTCAATTCGGGGATGCTGACAACGCCGTTGGCGCCGTCCAGCTGGTGGACGGACGATGCTTCTTCTTCCACCTCGGCCGGACCGCGATGCACGGGCACGAGTGTGTGTGTGAAGTCTACGGGACGGAAGGGCGGCTGATGATCAACGGCAATCCGCGCCTCGACCGGCTCGAGATTCTCGACCAACACGGCGTTCGTTCCGAATCGACGCCAACGTACTTCGAACGCTTCCAGCAGGCGTTTGTTGTCGAGGCCAACGAGTTTGTAGAGTGCTGCCTAGATAAGGAGAGGAAGATGCCGGTCACGATCGACGATGCCTTCGAGGCGGCAAAGATTGCGACGGCCTTGACGGTTAGTTTGAGAAGTGGGGTGCCGGTTTTCTTTGATGCGGAGGGGGTACCGGTGGTGCCGGAGGGGTGGGATGGCAAGTGCGAGATTCCGACCAGCAAGGTGGGAGCTAAGTTGTAGCGGCTGAGGTGGAGAGGAGGGCGTATGGTGTCGATTTGATCTCCGTTTACGGTGTTGCGGTCTAGGCTCTACGATAGGCGTTAGAAGTCGATTGCGTCGCTGGCTTGGTATTTTTTATTTTTTTTTTCTGCAGTCCGTCCGTTAGCTATCTTCTACAAGACGTTGGACCGAAATTTCGTATTGGTGGTATCTTACTCTTACAAGACATCAGACAGACCTCTTGCATTGGTGGTATTCTTTCTCACAAGACATCAAACGTCGGGCTTGAATGCAGATGTTTTTAAGCCATAGTTGTATGAAAAGATCGTTAAGTGTATGAAGGGATCGTTGGAGTGTGCTCATACCGTCCTGAGCGTATGAAAAGATTGTTAGAGTCGAGCGAGGTTGTGACGAGCAACTCAGTCTGTAGAGACACGGTAAGGAGGCGGACGCGTTCGACCTTCCCGAACGGCCGAGGCTGGGACCGTATGCGTCTCGTTCCTTGAATCCTGGCGTCTAGGCTTTGAGTGGTTGTGGGTCAGTTTGCCTTCCGCTTTCCACATTTGGCTCTTTCTCGTCGGACCATAGCGGGCAGATGTCGTCGTCGAGCCTTTGGTTTCGCCCTCCATATCCCAGCGGTCACTCCACCCGGTACTGAAACGTTGAGCATGGAGCACTAACACCCGCGGCTGACAGCGAACATGGGTACTATGTCTCAGGCTTGGAAGATAGATTGAATGATCAAGGACGAACTGCGACTACAAAATGAGGAATGCACAGGTGGTGTTCCCCTGAGAAAGATGTGAGGGAGAAGGGGGATCCGACGGAGGGTATACAGAGGTGAGAAACGTCCCGTCTTTCGCGGGGCGCTCTTTGTCTATGCTGACGCTTCGAGGGCGGTGCAAAGGGTAGGGTCACCAGGGTGCATTGTAACAAGCATGGAACGGTCAAGAATACGAGTGCCGGTTCCAAGGGATCGTCAGGCGGCGTTTCGAGGGTCATGCGCTATTGTGGAAGCGAGGGGTGTCCCAATGGGGGGGAGGGAGAGGGGTCAGACTTTGGACCTTCTTCCTCCGCGCGATCCGCAGCGGCAGCAGAGGACGTCGGCGATGCAGTTGAACGTTGCGATCAGCGCGCTGCCTACCGCCGAGACGCTGTTTGATCGACAACCAAAGGGAGACGAGGGAAGGGAGGGGGAGCACGTTTCAGAGAGGATGTCGAGCGGTGCATGTCTGCAGGAGATGGAGGCGAGAGACAGCGAGAAAGAAGGAGGGCACTTACATGACGCTGAGGACGTGGGCGATACCGGTAAAGACGGCGCGGAGGGCGCCGACAATGGCTGAAACGATCGAAGAGAGGCAGCTCGCGACGGCTCCCATGGTAGCGTAGGCTGGTGGCAGGTGGGGCTAGCGCGTAAGCGTTCCGAGATGGTTTGGCTGGAATGCAGAAGCTCTGGGCGGTGGATGAGGTGTGCTACAGTAAGGTGAGTTGTTGGCTTGTGTGTGGGATGAGGAACGAGCTGAGGACGTGGCTGACATCGCCCCTGGATTATATCTGTTTCGGTCCGCCGGATCCCAAGGGGGCGATGAGACAAGTGTATGAGTCTTGGCCGCTCCCGTCGTTTCCCGTTCGACCTCGACTTGGATTTCGACAGGGGCTCTCCGGGTATGATGGTGTCGCAGGGGGCAGAAGCAAGGGCGGGGGATAGGCGGAGGGAAGGCAAGGGGCAAGGGAGGCTGACGTCGACGCTCGACGAACCCTGGCGTGTTTCGACGAGCGAGGAATGGCGAATGGCGGCCATGTGCATGTTGGTCATGGGGCGTGGTTGGACATGTGGACAGAGGGGCCAAAGAGGAGCCTGGTGCGGGTCGTACGTGGGACCTTGGCCTAGACTCAGCCGTAGCCGAGCCACGCCGAGCGTCGGTGGCGGCAGTGTCGGGGAAAGCAGCCGAGGAACGGTAAACCTCGCCTTGTGCTTGCCTGTCGATGCGCCGTCATGCCGCGCCAACATCCAAGCCGGCTGTTGGCATGGGCGAGGCTGGTTTGGATGCAACGCTACAGAAAAAGAACGGGAGGGCCGTTCAGCAGTCGATGCAATTAAGATTTGGCGTGGCGGCGACGATGACGATGACGTTGACGATGGCGATGACGATGACGATGACGATGGCCGTGGCGATGACGGCTGTGGGGGGCAGCAGCAGGCACAAGGCTCGCCACAGCATCATCACCATGGAAATTACGAATGCCGCCACGCCACTCGTAACTGCGCTGTGTACATGTCCAAAGTGGGGAAAAGGGGGAGGCGCAGCTTGTTGAGTCATGAGCATGGCTTTGCAGATAGATGGCTTGGCAGATAGATGGCTTTGCAATAGATGGCTTTGCAGATAGATGGCTTTGGAATAGATGGCTTTGCAATAGATGGCTTTGGAATAGATGGCTTTGGAGATGGCTTTGTGTTGCCTGATGATGTCGTTGCGCTCCGGCTGGTGCGTCACACCAACACTCTTACTGTGGCTTGTTTTTTTTTTTTAACCCCTTTTCAAGTAACCACGCACCTGAGATTCTTATTTCTTAATGCGTAATCGACACTCGTGCTTGGCTCTCGTGTAGCTTGCTCAGTCTAGCACCAAGCACAAGCTACATAACTATGTACCCATGTTCCGCATAGTCAATCACGCGACGCAGGCCGTGGCGCAGGGTCCATTCCATGCACAGTGACGACAGCCCAACCCTCGCTGCTGCCTCTTGCCCCACAGTGAATTAGGACTCTTGATCACTACGTAGTTCTACCTACATATCATAATCATCCCCTAAGCTATACCGTACGAGAGGTCGCACTCGCATCTCGGTGCGCTCGGGCCGCTTGCTCGCCGACGCCCACTTGTGACTATGACATGACTATGACTCGCCTACCCTTACCCCCCTCACCTCGCCCGTGTTTCCACGCATACAACGCCCGCAGCATCAGCCCCGGACGCGCTAACGGGCTGCCCAAGGCCACGTCCAGTCACAACCGTCCAGACGACCACAGGCTAGCCCCCTCCGCCTGGCCTAACCTCGTCGTGACTCGCGCTCCACCCCAGCCCCTCGTCCTCACCAGCACCCTGCAACGCCGCCGTACGCCCCGACCCACCCGACAGCGCCGCCTACATCATGCCGAGCGCCGTACCCAACGCCGTACCGGACGCCAAGTCGTCCGAGCTCGACGGCGCCACGCTGCGCGACGACGACAACGACGACGGCTCGGACGCCTTTTCGATGCTCACGACGACAACGGCGCGCCTCGCCATGCCCGTGCTCGCCCACCAACCCTACTCGGCGCCCGAGCCCGTCCGTGCGCCCTTTCCCCCGTTCCTGCTGCACTGCACCCTGTTCGCCTCATACGACGGCCACCCTCCCCACCCCGACGCCTTTTGCAACGTCGGCCTCCCAGCACGGTACGCGCGCGGCGAGTCGGCCGCCACCCACAATCGCCTCTCGCACAGCGTCTCAAAGCTGCGTAAGCGTCTTGGTGTCCAGCTCCCACTCCACTACCTCGACCCCGACCCCGCCACCGCCGACGTCAAGGCCCTCTACTTCCACCCGCACCCGGTCGATGGGCGCGAACTCATGGCACGCAGGCCCAGCCTTGCGCGCGGTAGGATGTTTACCCTGTTCCAGACCATGTCTCCCGAGCTGACGGGGCTCGTATCGCGGCCCCTCGTTGATCGCGTCCTCTCGGCCCTGTTTTTCGGCACGGGCATCCACCAGCCCATGGCCGTGTTTCCGGCAGAGGCGGTGCTCACCTACGGCGCCAAGTACCGGTGCACGCGCAACGCTGACGGCAGAGGCCGAGGCCGAGGAAAGCTCGGCTGGCTCAAGTCGTTGCGCCCCTCTAACGGCTCGAACCGTACCGCCGACGAGGCCGCGCCCACGGCCGGGATCGCCACCGCCGAAGCGTCGGCCGACGCGACACCCAGCCACGTCAAGGTCGCCATGGTCTACGCCACGCTCGACCTGCTGCCCCCACCCGCCCGGCTGCTCGAGGCGCGGGGACCTTACCCGAAGGAGATGAACAAGTCATCTGCAGCGGATCAGGAGTGCGCCGTGCGGATCCAGGTCGAGGCAAGCAAGATGTCGGACGACGAACGCTACGCCGTTTTCGGCTGGGAGCAGGACCAGGCGGAACGAGCGGCCATGATGCAGATGCTGGCGGCGCTCGAGCGTCGCGGCGGGATCTGGACGGCGGCGGGCCGCATCACGATGCCGAGCAGCCGGAATCCCGACCCGAAGGAAAGGCCGAGGTACTTGGTCAAGGGATTGTTTCCGGAACGATGGGTGAATCGTTGCAGCTGGTTCCGGAGTAAGGACCATCGACCCATGCCGTCGGACTTATCGGATGAGTCGATCGGGAAGTTTGGATGCCCCATAGTTGTGAATACAGTAGAGGAGCGGTTGGGTCGGGCTCGGACGGGGACGGAGCTGCGAGGCGGGTCGTACGGAGCACCGGCGGTGGCGGCGGCGGGGGTGGATCAAGCCGGTAACCCGGCAGAAGAAGAGTGGGACGAAGGCTTGCCGGGTCTATCCACCGATGTTGTTCACCCCTCCTCTCCCTCCCCCTCCTCCGCCGGCGCCGGCGTCGGGTCAGGTGAAATCACCGGCTTCGGTATCGACTCGCCACACGCCGAGGCTTTGCTGGAAACCGAGGAGGACTTTTTCCAAGGCTGGTCGGTCGGTGCCACCCTAGAGCCGTTTAAGAATGGAGGGTACTACGAGAGTTTAGCCGGGGCGAGTGCCGGCTCGTTTGCGGTGGGTGCTGGAGGCTGAAAGCTGGAGAGATTGCAGACGGGTCGATTGAGGTGAAGAGGGGGGATGAAAGGTGGCAACAAGTGCCGCTCAACTCATTATTGTGGATGAGGATGAGAAGTCGGAGCTGTATCGGATCGGATCGTCTTAGCGCTCATTTTTGCCATCGCCATGCGCACACTCCAACCAAGCGGACTCTATCGCGCGCCACCCGGCACCGTCTTGGCTTCCCTAGCCTCACTGTGCCTCGCTCTTTTACGAGCCGATCAGGGAAATATACCTTGCGATACCCGCTCGCCGCTCGTTGTAGACTCCGAAACAAGGACCTCGAGGGCTGCAATAACGGCAGCAGCGGTGGCGGCATGTAGCAATAGAGGGGTGGTAAAAGGATGGCACGTGCATTCGTTAAAGTTCGTAAAGACCGTCGTTGCGATAACTCCGATGCCGTGGCAGTGACGTTTTGAGAGGGAGAGGGGGGCTTGGTATATACGTAAAGATGCGAAATGGAGAGGGAGTAGGAGAGAGAGGCGTCTATGCTGCACCGAGTAACGCGACAGAAGGGGGCAAGGAGGCTACCCGAACCATTTGTAGATGTAATCTGGCGTTGGCGATACGGTGAAAAGGCAAGGGGGAGACGGGGGGAGGGTTGAGCAAGTGCCGCGGTACGTATACAAGAGGTTCAAAAGAGAGCAGATGAGGAATGGGGGGAGGCAGGAGACGTACAGAAGCATACCAGGGTAAAGATGGCTCCAACGGCAAAGATGATGTTGTCCTGGGTGCTTCTCCGTTCGATGTAGCCCTGGTGTGTATACGGGACCGATACCGGAACCGCCGCTCGGATGGTCAGCGACGGCGTCTTGTGTTTGCGCTCGCTTTCACCGCTCGTTCGAGAAAGAGAGGGCGGGAAAAAAGGGGGGGAGGATCGACTCACAATGACGTCTCTGCTGAGTCCGAGCGTATTGGCGGCGTCGAGCAGCTTGCGCTGCGTGCCCTTGAGGATGCTCCTCTGCTCGACTAGGTTGCCAAACACCTCTCTGCCCTGGGCGATAAACGCGTCGAGCTGCGCCTCGGTTTGCTCGATAAACGTGTGCTCGCGCAGCGCGTGGCCCTCCCTTGCGCTGTAGCCGCCCGCGCCCGGCGCGCCAAACATGGCGGCGGCCGAGGCATTCATCTTGTACGCCGACAGCGGATCCGCCGCCGCAGAGGAGGAAGATGGGGAGGTGCCATTGGCGCCGAGGTGGCTGGACGAGGCGTAGGGCGAGGTGGCGTAGGTCGAGGCGCCACGAGAGTGGAGGCTGTAGGGAGACTCAGCGGTGCCAGAGCTACGGTAGGACGAGGCGGTGCTATAGGCCTGGACTGTGCCGCGCGACGGCGACTGCGGTCCGCCGTCGCCCTGGTTCGGTGCGGCACATGGGGAAAAAGGGGGGGGGGGCTTGGTCGGCCTTGGGTCGCTGTAACACGACATCTCGGATGGACTGAAGATGCACGCGCAAGACGCAGCAATAGGGGGTGGGATTGAAAGGTGGGTAGAGGACTCACGTTGGAACCCCTTTGTTTTAGGCGGGCGAGCTGGGTGTTGAGCTCCTTGTAGTCGTTGCGGAACTTGGCAACGCGTGCGAGGGCCTTTTCCTGCTTGGACTGGATGAGCTCGCGCTTTGCGAGCGACTCGTACTCGTCGATGGTGCGGGTGAGGGCGGTGAGGCTGGCGGTCACGGGCCCGAACTGGACGGGGGTGGAGTGGGGGTCGGCATCGAGGCGCGAGAGGTCGGACTGGATCGAGGAAAACTGGCGCAGCGCTTGGTTGTAGAGCGAGTTCATGGTGGCCAGGGGGTTGGGAGGATGTGCGCCCTCGAGTACGGGGGTATCGATGACGGAGGGGGGGATGAGAGGCAAAGAAAACAAGGAGGAGGAGGAGGAGGAGGAGGAGGAGGAAAGAAGACGGGGTTGGATTGCAGCAGCGATGGCGGAGCGTGTGAGAGGGAAGAATGAGAGGAAGAGAAGAGTGACAGTGGGAGTGGGAATGGTTCCTTTGTGGCGCTCGCACTGCATCGGCGTCCAAACGCACGCCGCACCTGCGCACCTCGCCACCATTAACAGTCTTACTTGGCATTCTTTTTCTTGTTCAGCTGCAAAGATACGGTTTGGATTGAGGATTCACGATTCACAATTATGCTCACTCGCAATGGCAACTGACTACATCTCGCGATGCTGCATTCGCACGAGCCAGCGGCGTCGTACTCGGACTTGGTTACGACGACGTTACGACGACGTTGCGACGACGTTGCGACGACGTGACGACTCTACTCTGACTCGTTGTAATGTGAAAGTGGATGTGGTGGTTGTTCTTATTGCGCCCCGCTAAGCCGGCGATTCGACGCGCTTGCTTGGCCACGCGTGCCTGCGTTTTAGGCTGCGTGGCGCGCTGGCCCAACCTCCACCCCGATCCGGCTCAGCGCCGATCTGCAGCCACAAGCCACAACGGCGTAACTGGTTGACTCGATAGTTATGTGAGCGCGTGCTGCGTGCGCCATCGTGGATGGTACGCGCCAAGGCCGAACCGCCTCAGCTATACGCAGTGGCGTAGCTAGCCAACCCGATTCCCAGGAATTCTTAAGCAACAGCGCACAATTTAGAGCCTGCTTGGAAAATTTTGAACAAAAAAGAAAAGCGACGCCCTGTCAAAACTTCATCTTTCCCTTTCCTAACACGTATGTAGATGCTTTTTTTTTTTTTTTTTTAAACTTTTCCCCCCCCTTCGCGGAAAGGCCAGGAATCACACATTAATTTTGCGTGCAACGTTTGGCCTCGACGCCGCCTGCCCGCCACATTGGCGCCACCACACCCTCCTTTGCTCCTCCTCCTCCTTCCCTCCATCCACCTTCCTCGCCCACCTTCCCTCCACCTCTCTCCACTCACCCAACACCACCACCCCACCATCATGGCCGCCGAATCCTCCTCCTCAGCCTCCAACGGCGTCCCCAACGACATGACGTCGCGTGACTACTACGCCGACTCGTACGCCCACTTTGGCATCCACGAAGAGATGCTCAAGGACGAGGTCCGCACCCTTTCCTACCGCAATGCCATCATCAATAACCCGCACCTCTTCAAGGACAAGGTCGTCCTCGACGTCGGATGCGGCACCGGCATCCTCTGCATGTTTGCCGCCAAAGCCGGCGCCAAAAAGGTCATCGGCGTCGACATGAGCAACATCATCGACCAGGCAAAGGTCATTGTCGAGACCAACGGCTTCTCGGAAGGTGAGTTGACTTCCTTGCCGAACAGCGCGCCTCGGACGTGCCGGCGTAACGCGCCCTCTTCTGTTGGCCGTATCCTGAGCTTCCCCTTCCCCTGCCCCTTCGGACACTGCCTATTTGCTAGTCATCACGCTGGTCAAGGGCAAGCTCGAGGAGGTCGACCTTGGACTCGGTCCGGACGGCAAGGTCGACGTCATCATCAGCGAGTGGATGGGCTACTTCCTCCTGTACGAGAGCATGCTCGACACGGTGCTCCTGGCGCGCGACAAGTACCTCGCGCCCGGCGGTCTCCTCTTCCCCGATCAGGCGACGCTCTACCTCTCGGCCATCGAGGACCAGGAGTACAAGGACGAGAAGATTGGATTCTGGGACGACGTCTACGGCTTCGACTACTCGTGCATCAAGGACATTGCGCTGCGCGAGCCGCTCGTCGACACAGTCGAGTTCAAGAGCGTCGTCTGCGATGCGTGCCCCATCAAGCAGCTTGACCTCACCACCGTTACCAAGGAGGAGCTCTCTTTTGTCGCCGACTTTTCGCTCAAGGTCAACCGCAACGACTACGTCCACGCCTTCCTCGGCTGGTTTGACATCTCGTTCGAGGCGTGCCACAAGCCCATCAAGTTCACCACCGGCCCGCACTCGAAGTACACGCACTGGAAGCAGACCGTGTTCTACACCAAAGACATGCTCACCGTCAGCGAGAACGACCAGATCACCGGCAGGCTCTCGTGTCGGCCTAACGCCAAGAACAACCGCGACCTCGACATCGTGATCGACTACGAGGTCAAGGGCGCCGCCGGCACCCAGGGAAGGATGGAATACAAGATGTGAGTCGGCGCAGTGCGCACGTATGGCCTTCCCTTCCCCTTTTTCTATCCGGCCGTCACTTTCCCCTTTGTTTTTCTCCCTTCCTCTTTTTCCCTTGCATCATTTGTCCCTTCGGCTGCTGACCGGGACGCTCAACTCTCACAGGTCCTGAACGCCTGTTTTGTTTCCCTCCCACTTCTCGCCCCCCCTTTTTTTTTCTGTTTGCGTTCACTTTTGCCCCCCCCCCCCCCCTTTTTTCGGTCGTTTGCGGATCTGTCTTCATCCAACCTCTTTTAACCGTCTACTCACATCCCGCACCCCTCCCCTCCCAAAACTCCTACACT